>SNQJ01S0049959.1:110668-121563 GCA_010110895.2 Picea sitchensis | reverse complement strand
GTATGTTTTTGAGCTTCTCAAGTCCACTAAGATTCAGTTTCTCCAAAGAAGTCAGATGTTCCAAACCTGGCAGCACTGTTATCTCCTGGCATTTGCTAACATCCAGTTCTTTAAGCTTTGTGAGCTGCCCCAACCCTTGTATGTTTTGGAGCTTCTCAAGTCCACTAAGATTCAGTTTCTCCAAAGAAGTCAAATCTTTGAAACCTGGCAGCACTGTTATCTCATAGCATTTGCTAACATCTAGTTCTTTAATCTTTGTGAGCTGCCCCGACCCCTGTATGCTTTTGAGCTTCTCAAGTCCACTAAGATTCAGCTGCTCCAAAGAAGTCAAATATTCCAAACCTGGCAGCACTGTTATCTCATGGCATTTGCTAACATATAGTTCTTTAAGCTTTGTGAGCTGCCCCAACCCTTGTATGCTTTTGAGCTTCTCAAGTCCACTAAGATTCAGCTTCTCCAAAGAAGTGAAATGTTCCAAACCTGGCAGCACTGTTATCTCCTGGCATTTGCTAACATCCAGTTCTTTAAGCTTTGAGAGCTGCCCCAACCCTTGTATGCTTTTGAGCTTCTCAAGTCCACTAAGATTCAGCTTCTCTAAAGAAGTCAAACGTTCCAAACCTGGCAGCACTGTTATCTGCCCCAACCCTTGTATGCTCTGAAGCTTTTCAGATCCACTTACCTTCATCTTCTCCAACAAATTCAAATGTTCCATGCCGAGCAGCTCCCGTATCTCAGGGCATTCACCAACATATATTCTCCGGAGCTTTGCAAGCTTCCCCAACCCTTGGATGCTTTTGAGCTTCTCAAGTCCACTAAGATTCAGTTTCTCCAAAGAAGTCAAATGTTCCAAACTTGGCAGCACTGTTATCTCCTGGCACTTGCTAACATTCAGTTCTTGAAGCTTTGTGAGCTGCCCCAACCCTTGTATGCTTTTGATCTTCTCAAGTCCAATAAGATTCAGCTTCTCCAAAGAAGTCAAATGTTCCAAACCTGGCAGCACTGTTATCTCCTGGCATTCGCTAACATCCAGTTTTTTAAGCTTTGTGAGCTGCCCCAACCCTTGTATGCTCTGAAGCTTTTCAGATCCACTTACCTTCATCCTCTCCAACAAATTCAAATGTTCCATGCCGAGCAGCTCCCGTATCTCAGGGCATTCACCAACATATATTCTCCGGAGCTTTGCAAGCTTCCCCAACCCTTGGATGCTTTTGAGCTTCTCAAGTCTACTAAGATTCAGCTTCTCCAAAGAAGTCAAACGTTCCAAACGTGGCAGCACTGTTATCTCCTGGCATTTGCTAACATTCAGTTCTTGAAGCTTTGTGAGCTGCCCCAACCCTTGTATGCTTTTGAGCTTCTCAAGTCCACTAAGATTCAGCTTCTCCAAAGAAATCAAACGTTCCAAACCTGGCAGCACTGTTATCTCATGGCATTTGCTAACATATAGTTCTTTAAGCTTTTTGAGCTGCCCCAACCCGTGTATCCTCTGGAGCTTTTCACATCCCCTAACATCCAACACTTTCAAAGAGGTCAAATGTTCCACACCTGGCAGCTCTTGTAACTCACCGCAGACACCAACTGGCAGCTCTTGTAACTCACCACAGTCATCAACTCTTAGTGTTTGGAGCTTTGTGAGCTGCCCCAACCCTTGTAAGCTTTGGAGCTTTCCACATCCCGAAACAGACAAGCTCTCCAAAGATATCAACGTTTCAAGACCGGGCAGCTCTTCAACTTTTGCACAGCTATGGATCCCGAGATCTCGAAGTTTTGGTAGACCACACAGCCCTCCCATTTGCCTCAATTCATAACACTTGCTCAAGTACAGTTTTTCAAGGTTAGGGCAAACACCCTCCTCAAAAAATACCTCCTTTATTTCTAGGCCTGACAGAACTAACTCTTTGAGCCTTAACATCCATTTGTCATCGGAGGAGTTTAGTTTATTCAGCGTTGTTTCCCCTCCCCCTTCCAGTAATAAGACTGTTTCTTCTTCTCCTTGATTTTTTTTAAATGGAAGTTCCCGCAACGGACACCTCTCTACTGTTAAATATTCAAGATTGGTCATCTTCAGAAGCTCTGGCGGTAGGTATTCTATCCCACAATCCCATATCCCCAACATAGTCATCTGAGTTAACAGTTCAATGGAGTCGGGCAAGCATTTCAATAGTGGCAAAGAAAGGAGGTTTAAGGTCTTCAAGCTCTTGAGGTCAACGAGACCAAGTGGGAGCACTTCCAACAAATCGCTACCTAATACCAGAACTTCCAAATTGCAGAGGTCTCTAACATCGCTTGGTAATTCTTTTATCATCGATCCAGACAAAAGTAATTTTTGCAAGGACCGTTGATGTGCGACTTGGAGAGGTAATTCTTTTAACTGCTTACAAGATGAAAGATTTAAATATTCCAGCATTGTAATGTTTCCTAGTGTTCTGTTGGAGATAGTCAAATTGTTGCAACTTCTCAAAGACAAATGTTTGAGTCGAGTCAAATTTCCAAATGAATCTGGAAGCATCTGAAAAGAGGAAGCACCTTCCAAATCGATGTGCTGGAGATTTGTTAGCTCTCCGAAGGAATCAGGCAGCATAGTCAAATTGTTGCAACTACTCAAAGACAAATGTTTGAGTCGAGTCAAATTTCCAAATGAATCTGGAAGCATCTGCAAAGAGGAAGCACCTGCCAAATCGATGTGCTGGAGATTTGTTAGCTCTCCGAAGGAATCAGGCAGCAACACCATGCTTGAGAACTCCTTCAAGACTAAGTATTTCAAGGACAGCAGACTACAAAATTCGTCCGGCAACCTTTTGAGTGTTCGTGCGTTGGATATGGCAATCCTTTCGAGGTACTTCAGCTGCCCTATAGACTTTGGAATGTCTAAAAGGGGAGCCCAAATATTTAACTCTCGCAGCTGGAAAGGCACCGTCTGCAATTGACAGTTAAAAGAGAATATGATTGCAGTCTACAAAACGAAATTAAACAAAGAAGAATAAACGCACACATATTTGCCTACCTCAGATCGATCTGGCCACAGTACATTCAAATTGTTCCCATCTATTTCTAAAACTCTTAAATTCTTCATGGGAATCCAGACAGGCAGGGAAGAGTGGGAACATGTATACCAGTCGATCCATATGAGATGTGGTGATTGCACCCTCCTCAATATGTCTTCTAAATGATCTTTTTCAGTTACAAGAAGTTGCAAATTTCTCATCCCAGGGAAATGAAAATTATTGAATATATGCTCAAAATGTTCTGTATCGGGGAAGTCATAAATGGAGGAACTAAACATCCTCCTCATCCTAATTCCGCGAACTTCGGTTATTACCTGTTCATTGATGAAAAAAATACAGTAAACCGATCTATCTCTCTTGAATAAACAAGCTTTAAATATTAAATTTCAGTTAAACCGAATGATTGAAGTACTTACAGATGACGGTTGATGTAACAAATCATCAATTATGTCGGTCGTCCAATGCCAAAGACGACGGGGCATCGATCCTTCGTTAGCTATACTTCTTCCCATATCTCTAATGTGATCGTGCATTTTTATTTCATTTTCTTTGCCCACCTCCAGCAAACACTTGCTCTCTAGATGTTGAATCCCCTGCAAACCCCATATTCTTATTGCTTTATCTCTGGATTGTCCTATAAAGAAACAAGCAATATCTAAAAATACTAGCTGATCCTCTTTACTGATTGACTCATAGCTGATTCTAAGTCTCGCCTCTATCTCCATGGGTAGTGTGTGTTGAAGTCGATCAAATTGCTCTTCCCAGTAACTGTCACTTTGTCCACAAACGAGCGCCCCAATAACTTTCAACGATAATGGCAACCCGTCGCACGCCCTCACGAACCGATCTACCAGATCTGCAAATGGAGGCAGTGGGTGTGGGTGATGGAAAGCATAACAGCAAAAGAGCTCTTTGGATTCTAGTGTACACAGGCCGTTTAGATTGTAAATGGATGGCTCTAAGATCCCAGATATTCTCAAGACATGCTTATCACGAGAGGTGACTAAAATCAAGCTATCAGGGCTAAGGATTTCCTTAATTGGCAAAAAGGCTTCCATTTGATCAATATGATCTACATCATCTAAAATTACAAGAACATGACATAATGAGAGATGCCTTTTAAGTATCCCTATCCCTTCATCACTACTGTCAATTTTGATATCTATTTGTTTTAAGTCCTTTATACCTTCATCACGGCTATCAATTTTGATATCTTTTTGAGTTAGGTTCCGAAGGAGCTTATTCTGCAAGTGAGCTAGAGACATAGTGCTTGCATTTTCTCTCACATCAAATAAAAACGAGGATCTATTATAATCAGACCTCCTAAGGTTGAAGAATTTTTTTGCTAGGGTGGTTTTCCTCCTCTCAACCCACCCACACCATAATGCCCACAACCTAGCCTCCCACGCTACCCAAGCACCTCCTCGTTGCTGGTGGTAGAGGATTGGTCTTTTTCAAATTCTTCATTTTCAGATCCAGCCCAGTTGGATATTTTGCCACATACAATGGTGTTTTTGGAACCTTTTTCAAAAGGCTTTGCACCACGTTATCCAAGAGCTCACCCTCGCCCCTGAGTAATATTCATTGAGAGAGTAAAATTAAAAATTGAGAAACCCCTAGTCAAATATTATCATGCAGCTTATCTCAATCTTAAGAATTAAAAGCTAACACAGATTAAAATGGGCAATCGGCGATCCTCACCCATTGGTGCCTTCAAGTCGAAACCGCTTATCTCTGAAACACCAAAAAGAGCATTTCTCCAGTTTTCAATTTTGTCCGAGTCGTAGCGTGGCTTCTTTTCACCATTTTGAGGGTCGTATGTTGTCTTCTTCTGGAGCTCCCGCAGGGCTTCAGCGTACGCTCCATCTTTAACAGTATGGCGAACTACCGCAGGCTCCACATTGAAAAACACGGGAAGAATGGTAGCCCCAGAGTTTTTCATGAGGACAAGCTCATCAAGGCACCAACTTGATTGTGCATAGTTGGGAGAAAAAATAGCAATGTGGACGGACACAACTTTAATAGCGGCTTTTATTTGAGAAGAAATATTCTCCCCTTCCTCCAATTCCTCCCTGTCCAAAAAGACTTTAAATCCACGATCAAGAAGGCGTCTGTAGAGATGGCTAGCGAAGGTGTTTTTGACATCAGGGCCGCGATGGTTAATAAACACATCGAAAGGGGGATATGACGACGAAGCAGACGAGGAGGCCATGGAAGATGAAGAGGAAGCCCCAAAAGCTTTTGGAATGTGAAGAATTGATGGACTTACAGTGAAAAAATGTAATAAGATGATACAGCACAGGCGGTAATTTCGATAGGCAGAAACTGCACGCCTTTTTAATATGCATATCCTAACTCGTATGGTGAACGATGCACACTTTAGCAATGATGTGAGTTGCGATGTCCGTTTGTATGACCATCCGTATAGACATATTTTGGTATTCTTGCCGACCAACACGTGAAGAGGTACCACTTGTCAACACCTTTAATTTTACTTTTGCAATAAATTATTCGTTAGGTTTACTTTATGGCCGACACGTCAAGAAAAGGTTTACTTTATTTTATTCTTGCCGACCAACACGTGAAGAGGTACCACTTGTCAATACCTTTAATTTTACTTTTGCAATAAAATTATTCGTTAGGTTTACTTTATGGCCGACACGTCAAGAAAAGCTTAGTCTTAACTGTCAGATCTTTTTAAGAAATACAGTTTGTTTTTTAATAAATTGATTTTTTTTTAAATCCAGTTTCTAAGAGGTTTTTTAATAAGTTGAATTTATTTTTAGATTTAGAAATACAATTTAAACTACAAAAAAAATGATTTTGTCTAAATTTATATTATTAATTCCAGCCAAAACACCAAAAGATAAAAAGTTTAACTAACATAAAACTCCCCTCTGACACCATAATTTTACTTTTACAACTTAATGTTCTTCATTTATTCTCACTGGGAGACCAAGCGTCCATCAAGTATCCAATTGGATGAAGTTGTGGTGGTGTTGATGGTTACACAATATTTTTTTATTTTTTTATTTATATAATTCCATATTATTTTTATTTTTTAATTTATATAACTTCGGTTATTTGTTTAATTGGTCTTGTGTTTATTGATACATTCTTAAATTCTTTAACCGTAAACAACATCATTGTGTACCAAAAAAATTTAGGGTGATTCTTAAAGGGGTTTCTAGATACTTATGGGTTTTGGACCGACCACAACCTATTTCATTATGTCTCCAAGAAAATGAGTTCTCAATGATTTATCGTTGACTTTTGATTACTTTTTCTTTGACTAAAATTATTTTTGTGCTTCTCAAAGTTATATATAGGAAAATTAAAATATTAAAATAGTTATTATTTTGTAATATTTTAATTGTTTTTATTTAAAAAGGTATGGTTAATAATAATAATAATAATAATCTATTTTTAAGGTCACAGCCAAGCCAGCACACCAAATTGGTGTATGAGACTCCCTTGTTTGTGGGACAAGGGACCCCCCTCCGCCCTTGACTGGTAAAGTCTACGAAGGTATACATACCCTACCCCCCTCTGGATTTGACCCTGTATGTTGTATTGATGAGCTTTTTGTTAATCCTAATTTTTGAGTCTAAGATATTTTTGTATTTTCATTCACATTGTTTTATTGTATCTCTTATTACCGATCTTTTTCTTAACCCTAAGTTTTGAGTCTAGGATATTTCCATTAACATTGTTTTCAAGGTATTTAAATAGCCTCTAACAAAATAATGTTTTATCAATCAGGTATAACCTAAGTTTATTGAATCTCATTAAATCTATTGAGTGAATAGGTCTGGATTGTCCTCATGTATTAACACTTGTGGTGCTTTATTAACACTTCTACAATGTCAGTGAATAAATCAATCAACTTCTGGAGTGAGTAGATCTGGATTGAATAAATCAGCGAACTTCTGCAATGAGTAGATTTGGATTGTCAATGAATAAATCAACCGACTGTTCTATTAACACTTCGTGAGCAACTTCTGGTTTCTGATTTAATGGAAAATGGCAGTCTGGCTGACTACCTCTTCTATTCCAAAAGATCAACATGCCTGTCATGGCCCGAGCTATACAAAATTGCAGTGGGCATAGCTAGGGGGCTAACTTATCTCACGAATTCACCAAGTCGACCATCATTCACGGGGACGCAAAGGTTGCGAATGTGTTTTTGGACGCCCATCTCAATGCTCTTGTCACAGACTTTGGTCTGGCCAAGTTGAAGAAAGAAGATTATTTATAAAACGTGCACTTATTGATTGTTCAAACCTACGAGGAAGGAAGTAGTTGTAATGATTTTTTTTGTTGTTTGAGAGTAAGAAGGTAAGCGACGCACAAACAGTGTAAGGCTGGTTTGAGAAAGAAATAATCTTCTTGTCCAAGAAAAAAAAGGGCTTCATTGCATTGCAGGTCCTTCCCAAGTGGAGATAAACACGTAGGGAGTAGAGGTATTTATGTCCACTTATTGTATTTCAGACGCATTAGCAGGGTTTTCATTTTGGCTCCACTACCTTTGTCTCACAATTCTTCTACCTGCTATTACTCTTCTCTTTCCCTTTATGTTTATGTTTGGTTTTGTGGTAGGTACCTCTGGTTGTGGCCATTGAACAAAGAGATGCCAGGCAAAGGCAAATGTAGCAGGTGGAAGAGACACAATTGTAACTCCTCTTCGTCTCGCTCTGCTCCCTACAATGGCCATGCAAAAGATGAAAAACAGATATTCCAGTCCACCAAGGACCATGACAAAGATGAAATATTGAAGTTGCGGGAGCTTAATCAAAGACTTATTAAAATTATCGATAGTTCACGACAGGAATTTAAGGCGGGTTTGTTACACAGGCTCGCTAAAATGGAATCACAACTTCATATTCTTCAAGCTACCCCAACAAATTTCGAGCCCATGATGGGATAAGAAACTCATACACGAAGTCAAAATTGGGGAACAACTCAGTAACCATTTGAAGGAAGTTGACAGGGAGTTTAGACAACAACTTGCAAAGAGAGATGAGGAATATGAGGCTGAGATTTCTAAAGCTTGGCAACAATTGCAGGAAGTCGAGGAGAGATTCAAAAGAGAAATTTCTAAGAAAGAAGAGGACTGTTGAGAAATGGTTTCTGATAAACAAACTCTAGAAACTAGTGTTTTGCAGTTGACAGATAAAATTAAGGTCATATCTGAAGAATTAGAGGCAACACACAAATCCTGGGAATTGGAAAAGAATGGGTTTTTCTCACAGATCGTAGCAGCACAAACACATACTGCAAAGATCGCTAAATGTAGCCTAAGTGCAGCTTCTCGTTTCTGATTTAATGGAAAATGGAAGTCTGGCTGACTACCTCTTTTGTTCCAAAAGATCAATATGCCTATCATGGCCAGAGTGATACAAAATTGCAGTGGGCATAGCCAGGGGGCTAACTTATTTGCATGAATTCGCTTTGTCTATCCCCATATGGTGTTTTTGCATAGGCCTTTCTCCACCTCCATAGGGAGTTGCTTGATTATTCGTTATGTATGTTCATAGTTTGCCAGGAGAAATGGGAATGTTATTGGGGTTTCAATTGTTATCCGAGTAATATCGGGGAATCAAGACCAACGACACTCAAGTCACCCAGGAAGATGAGGCAGTAGCCACCAGTGGAAATGTGGAAGTACTCCAGCAAGAACAATGATAAATTCACTCCTCGACTTTGTTTTCATTCCAAACAATAAGCTCACCAGTACCATCCCCGAATGGTTGGCTGATATGGGATATTTGGAATACTTGGATCTCTCAAACAACGAGCTCACCGACACCCTTCCTTGATGCCCAAATTTATATAACATGATCTTCCTTAATCTCTCGAGTAATAGCTTGTTCGGTTCACTGTATTTGTGATCAAGCGTGTTCAGGCTACACATACGAATACACCATACATAAGGAACATTGTTAGTGGGCTACATGTTAGCGGGTTGAAGATACATCGCTCCTGGGATGGATGAAGTTGTTGTTGGAACGTTGAACATCGCGGATTTGCGGTTAAGATACAAACTATGTATTGTCACTAACATCTTACAATGATTTATAGTTAAAAGACCAGTTATTAAACAACCCTCTTTCTGCACAATAGTTGTCACTAACCCTATAGTTAAAAGACTAGAGGTGGCATACCAGATTTCCCGAAAATAGAAAGCAATCTCCTCTTCTCTTCTATTTACCTGTCTATATGCATATACAACTAGCATATAGATAGAGAAATAGATATACTTTACAATCTATAACATTTAATTATAAGGAATACAATAAAAAAAAATGACCAGGAATGCATTAAAATTCATATATACTTATAGTCTTCAATAGATACATCAAAATCCTCAACCAAGGGCATGCCACTGCGATTATTTTGTCATTCATAGAGACGCTGAGAACCCATAACACAAGAACCACTACAATTACAAGAAAGATACACTTATCTAAACAGTGTCAAATTAAACCGAGGATTACACCCTAAAGCCCAGTTTTAAGTTCTGTCAAACTAAACCCGAGATTTACACCCTAAAACCAGTTTTAAGTTCTATTGATAGATACAATACCTAGAGACTTATCTCTCATTGCTGGTACTGGGACTCTAAAAATCCCCAAAAATTATGTTGATACATCTATTATCAATTTTTGTTGTTCCGTCTGCTTACAGTTTACTAGCCAAAGTCCCATATGTTATAGTAGTATGTAGAGGGAGGGGTATGCTACGGTCAGTCGAAGGAAGCAGAGCCGACCTATGAGAGTAGAGGTGAACGACTCAATGCTTGGGTAAGTATTGAAGAGTGAACATGGGTTAATGGCGTTCGAGGTTCAAGGGTTGTGTTTCTGTGGAGGTTGGAGTTCTGGCTACTATGGTGAGGTCTCCTGGTGAGGTCGCTTATTCGACAGCAGGAGGAAAGACAAAGCTAGTTCATAGATTAGGTGAGCCTCTAGTTCTCCTTCTGAAGTGCAGTGAGGGCTCCAACAATGATGGTATATTCTCCTCTGTGGAACCTGGCCTTATCTCTTCTTTGGCTTTCAGGCCCTAATCCAATCCGTTAATGCTGATGACAATGATGAGGATATTTCTCTTCTAATAGTATTGGAAGATAGCGGATTTCGTTCTATGTGCATGGGATTTTGTTCTATTCTATTCTTCTCATGTAGCAACTTGCCTTGGAGGGGTGTGATATTGCATTGCTAGTAGAATTGATTTAGTCCTAAGAGCATTTAATGAATCCATCCAAGCCAAGTAGTCTAGTTCTAATAGGTCTAGGTAAAAGATTGTAGTAGTTTCGGTTCATGGCCAAGTGAAAACTACTAATGAAAGGATCAGTCTTACCTAGGAATTCATATCGAGGTCTTCTTGTGTTCCAAAGGTGGGCACCATCACAATTGTTGGGCCATTTAACCCACAGAGATCAACATACAAGATATACACATATTCAAACATACACAAGAGACACAAAGTTTTACATGGTAAAACCCTCAAAGTGAGGGAAACATCCATGGGACAATGGCAAGGTATTCTATTAGCAGAAATAACCTGGAGATTATAACAGCCATATGCAACTGACATCCCGGGAGAGGGTTAGTAGCCCCTGCTCCTCAAATGCCTCTAAGGAATTCATATTTATACATTGTCTCCTTCAGTTATACAAAACTAAAAACATTAAATGTTTCCCCTATCTTAGTTGAGTGATTTCAACAGAGGCAATAAATCTGCCTCAAAACTTGGTCATCCAAAACTGTCTTATCCTAAATAGTTGTCACATTCCTAACAATCTCCACCTTGACAAAAATTTACCTGATGTCATGCCATTGTCCATTTATCACCTTCTTGCAAGCTAAATATAGGTGATGCCACTGCTTTCAAAAC
>SNQJ01S0049959.1:56904-83708 GCA_010110895.2 Picea sitchensis | reverse complement strand
TGTATAACACAAAATCTTCTAAAACACCATCGAATTTACGCCAACATTCATTTATCAACCATAATTATTCAAGATAGATTAAACACATTTACAATATTACTAAATCACTCACAATAGATAATTGTATGCAAAACAATCCACAAACTACGCTAATCCATGAGCTTTGGCAGAAATTTGTCTCTGATTCTATATGAGCTTCAATATTAAACTCCAAAATAGTTTTTTTTATCTAATTATCATATTTTACAAAAAAAAACATTGACCCTTCAAAATGAGGTCGACATCCTTATTTATACAAAATTCTCATGCAAAAAATAACAATAATGTTCAATTAACAAAAGGAAAACAAAATATAAAGTGGATTGCGTCCACGTGGAAGCTATCAGTAAACTTCAATCATCTCAAAGGGTTCACTTTTTCATACTCATACCACAGTGTGAAGAGATCCCCACAAGTATATAGATACATGAATCGATGCTAATCCATCGACATGCTAAGCTTATCCTTCATTTTCATCACCCAGTCTCTGAATTAGTCTATCTCGGATTCTAGATGTTGTAGGACCCACAATACCCCTATCGCTCCATCGACGAATCTATTAATATGTCCCTTTTCAAGAATTAGAATCTACCAAAATTCAGCCTCAAATTTAGAATCAAGCCCCTCAAACTGTTAGAATATACTGCGCAGGTTAACAAATTCGTTGGGTGTGCCAAATTTTGGGAATCAAAGGTTCCTCATCAATTCCTAAGACATTCTTCCCATCTTTCTTGCATTGTCAGTTGTGTCTCTATCACCATTTTTACCCAATACTCTATCGCTATTTTGAACCTAACGAGGTTCTCATATATGAGCATCCTGATGCCATGTTCCTCTTCTCCTCGGACTTTCTGAATCTCTCTGATGTACATTATTTTCTCTAACACCTGATGAGCTTTCTCAGACCACCTCATCATGTCTTTGTAAGCTATGATTCCCAACAATGTTTCCTCCTGATATCCAATGATTCGAGTCATGAAAATTTCTCTTTCTGATTTGAATTGACTATAGAACTCTCCAAGATTAGCTCTCATGAGATGCACTAATTAAACTCTCATATATTCAACCTCTATCTTATCCTCTCTTAGTCTATCCATGGTGGCATTGGATGTATCCATACCTGCTCCTAATAACTCACTCACCCCAATAGTTTAGCATCTAGAAGGGTTTCTTTTGTTGTAATCAACAGTGTGTTGTCCATAGTGAGTCTCCTCTTCTTTTATGTCCTTATTATCACCACTTTCCTTTTTCTATCATAAGATATAGCTTGTAAATAAACCACCTCATCTACCGGCTCCCAAATTGGTTGGTCACCCCATGAGAGGGAATTTCCCAAGCTTCCTGGTGTATGAAAATGTTCAAGCACTAGATCTTTTCCCTTATATATTCCTGGCTCCTTATGGCCGACTTCACCCTCTTGATCCTATGCTATTTAAAACGTTTCAATTACTCCTTTTGTTTCCATCCATGACTTAATGGGATAACCTCTAGTTTTTTCAATGTTGTGGGTATTTTCCATGACCCCCTTTGTTGTGGTTCCTTTCGAAGTAGTTGACCCTCAGAGTGGAGACTATGTTGATGGTTATGTCTGGGTTTTCTTAGACTCTTTTCCACTCTCCAAATATCCATCAACCTCTCCTTTTTTAGTGTTACCCCCTGATTAATTCTCAGCATCGGGGTCTCCTTTCTCTCCCTCTTTTCCTTGTGTCTTATTCTTTGTGATGGAAGTTCCATTACCATCCTCATCTTTACCCCATGGATTTTTTGTTTTCCCTCTATCTTTTATCTCTTTCTGGCCTTTGTTACAACTCCCCCCTTTATCCACATACTGTGAGGTTCAATTTGAAGAGGTGACATAGCCTTCAGTTGTATTCAAATATGTATTTATGTCTAAGGGTTGTGTTCCTTGGGATGATTGTGTATCCAATCTCTCTTATACAACCTCGTTTATAATAGGAACTGTAGTATCCACATAGTCAAGTTCATTGTCGTATATTGTTATGAATTGAGCAATAATAGGTGTTGCCTCTCTTAATACAGATGGATTTGTTGAAATTGAAATTGATGGCTCGTTTCTTGGTCCTCCCATTGGCGCCTGCTCTGAATTATGTTGTTCATCATATTCCTCATTTGAGGTATTCGCCATTTTTTCTAGCCCTCGTTCCTCCCCAAGTGTAACGGGAGTTAGTACCATGGATGCTACTTCCTGAAGGAAATGGGTTTTCCTCTACAGTTGCATCATTCTTTCAGCTTCTTCCAAGAGTCTTAGTGCCTCTGACCTTTATTTTGTCTGCTTTGTATCTCCATGTTGAGCTTGTAAAATTTCCTCTATTGTTTGCTCTAGCAAGTCCAATTGTTCATCCCCAGGAAACGCCATGAATCTGATTAAGTCTGGTTTTTCTCTCCTTTGCAAAACTTCATCCCAGTTCAAGGAGTTCTCTATTAATATTTCATCCTCAAAATTATCATGTGCATATAGCCAATGGGATACAACTTTATTAGCATGCTCAACCACTAATTATTTAGGGTCGTGTTTATTGTATCTCCCTGTAAAAAACTTGTACTCTATTTGATTCTGAGCTTCTTGCGTCGTGTCCTTCAGAAAATGGTATCCCACATAAAACCCATAAGGGGTGAATATCCTCTTCTTGTCGCTTACCATGGGGTCAATGAAACCTTGCAGTATGGGGTCTGATAACAAATTTATACCAACACCAGTTTGTTTGGCACATGGGATAGTAGTAAGTTTGGAGCACCAATGGCTCCAAAGATTCTGATATAGGTGTTTCTTTCTTCCAAGTACCAATGTACTATATTGGATATAACTTTGTTTGTTGCTTCTAAGTGTCTTGGGGAATCCTGTTTAAATATCGGTGCATATACACGAGCTATAAATCCATCACAAATCATAGTTATTGATCTTTTGTTCCTATTTTCCCATAAGACGTTGAAATAAACATGGACTAGAAACTCAAAGAGATGCCAACTGACTCAGACATGGTAAAACATTCCTACTGCATATTGCAGGGGTTTCTCCAGTTTTTGGGTTTTGTGCTTCCTCTATCCTGGTGCTTAATTGTTTATAAATAATGGCTCCCTAATTGAAAATTCTCCCAGACATATCCATTGTGGAAGGAAGAGCCATCCATGCCTTAGAGAACTTGGAGAAGTCCTTCTCCCCGTACAACCAACAGATCAAAGCTATCAAAAATATGTATGGTTCCTTGAGGTTCACTATATTGTACCATCCCAAGGATCGGTTCAAGAATTTATTGTATTCCCTCCACCGATATGTCATTTATTGTATTCCCTCCACTGGTGTTATGGATTTCATAGAACACAACAACAAAATCCTTGTTGACCATGACCTGGGCATCCTTAATTTTATAATATGTGTTCAACTTTGTTGGTAAGAAAACATCGATACACTCTCCATCTTTATAGTTTATTAGGATTTTCTTTGCATTGGTATGGTGGAATATCCATTCTAAGGTTTCAACACATGGTAAAATAGGGCTCCTATATGACACCATATGTAATGAAGAGCGTTTGATATTTTGGAACATTTGGTCATCTAATCTCCTCACCTACGGATCACTATGAGGAGTGAATTCTGGGAAATCATCATGGTGAATTTTTTTATATAGATCAAGCCATATTGGTAGGAATACCTTAGATGTTGTGCTAGTGTTAGTATCCTTGAAGAGAGGGGGTGGGTTTGTTGGATTCTTCTAAGAAATTTTCATCATCGGCTCCTCCTTGGGGAAAAATCCAGTTTCTTAGTAGTCGATATGGAATCCTCTATGGCCTTCTCACTCCCTCCCTTCGGTGTCTTTGGTGACCAGCGAGTCACTAGTCATCAGGGAGACATTTTTCCTCCAAAAAAATAACTAAAATCAGATTCCGTCCTATCGAAACTTTCAAAGGAAAATAAATTACCATAAATACCTGTGCGCGAAGATTTTTCCATGGTTAGAGGACTTACCAGTCCCGATATTTAGGAGGAATATGGAAGAACTTAGTTCCTGAGAGAAACTTGATCATTCACAAGATATTGTGAGAAAATTAAAACAATTTTGTGTGAATTATGGAAACCACTGAGCCATCCCATCCAAGCTCGTCATACTTGATTGCAAAAAAACTACTATGGATCTTCATTTATTGATTACGTCATCCATGCCAGATTTCAGAGTTAATTCAATGCGAGATTTGGCGGCGTTAAGGAACATTGGACTTGTCTATTGGTTATTTCAAAGATTTAATAAAATGTTACCACTCATGATATTTAATCGATAAAAGGTTATATTATAATCCATTAAAAAGAATCCCTGTCAAAATGAGCGCATACTTAAATCTAATTCAAGTTTAATCGATAAAAGGTTATATTATAATCCATTAAAAATAATCCCTGTCAAACTGAGCGCATACGTAAATCTAATTCAAGTTTCTTATTAATTTTATATCAACCTCTTCAAATACGACACGCCTTCAATTATAAGTGTGAAAGATCCGACGATGCCAATAATATTCTTTGATGCAGCTTAGCGTTGATTCCCGCTTTATCGTAAAATCTTAGTAACGGGACTATGTACATCATCATATTCTGAATTCTAGTATCCCAGCAAATGTGGAGCATGTACACGTTGGAACCTTAACAACACTTGTCAAGGAGCTGGCTGCCACCTTAACAACACTTGTCAAGGAGATGGCTCAAATTATAATATATTCTATAAATTGATCGTGTTAGTTAGCTTCAATTGCTTCTTATCCCTATAAACCCACGCCTTTCAATTCATGTCATACTAGTGCATTGAAGGTTAATGCTATAATCATTTTGGCTGGTGAGTCCTCGGCCATGCTTTGTACAAGCATTTCTTGAAATCCTCAGCTTTAAAGGTTTGATTATTTAGTCTTCAATTTTTGCTCAGCTCTGTTAGAGTAGTTTTGACTGATGCTTAAATTTAAGTCATTTCGAGGTATCTTTCGAATGATCGTCTAATTCTTGCATTCGTTTCGTTTGCAAATGGCCATATATTTGTCTATGCAACATAACCATACGAAAATTATGAATACATATGTATTTTTTCGGTCGAGAAATGTATATTTCATGTGTTTTTTTGTAAAATTGTTGAGTTTTTGTGGCTTTTTGTTGGAATTGGATGAATACTGACTGGTAGTTCATTACGCCGAAAGGCCTACACTTATTGACAATGGGCAGATTTAATAGGGGTTTAGTGCTTAATAAGTTTTTTATGGACAGGATTAAATATGGCTGGAATATTCTTAGTAGTCACACAAAATAAATGGCTGTGATTTCAATCATTAACTTCCTAGCTATTGATTAAATATGGCTGAATATTCTTAGTAGTCACAAAAATAAATGACAGATTTCAATCATTAACTTCCTATTATTATAAAGATATCCTTTATTATTATAAGATATCCGTTTATGTGTTTACTTTTTTACATTTACCTAATTTAATTAATAATTTAAAAAAAAAAAAAAAAAAAAAAAAAAAAAAAAAAAAAATTAAAATATTAACACCGATAAATGAAGTCTAAGAGTTTATTTGTTAATCAATAATAAAAATTAATATATTCTTTTAACTATTCTTTTCATCTTATCAACCTTTCATTTTTGATCAGCCACAATTATGTGACTGTGCTAGTAATAGTATGGATAACAAGCAGAAAGAGTAGTTATTAGACGACGAATGTTCATTAAGGTGTTTCTGTAAATAATGTTGAATTCTTGCGGTTTTTCTTTGGAATTGGATTGATGCTAATTTATGGTTTATAGTTTGACGAAAACTGGCGGAAAATTTCATTCCTAGACGGAAAAATGTAAATTTAATCTCTCTTTCAAGTATTCATTGAGTTCTTGTGTGTTTAAGCTTTGGACTTGGTTGCATACTGTTTTAGAGATCATTGAATTCCATAGAATTGATCCGTGGTCTCAGTAGAGTCGGGCACGCAGGGGATTGGAATTAAAGAATCCACATAACCATGTGAGAGACCATCTTCATTATACTGACGCATTCGTTGATTTCTGATTTTGAGCTAAAATAATCCCTGTCAAACTGAGCGCATACGTAAATCTAATTCAAGTTTCTTATTAATTTTATATCAACCTCTTCAAATACGACACGCCTTCAATTATAAGTGTGAAAGATCCGACGATGCCAATAATATTCTTTGATGCAGCGTAGCGTTGATTCCCGCTTTATCGTAAAATCTTAGTAACGGGACTATGTACATCAGCGTATTCTGAATTCTAGTATCCCAGCAAATGTGGAGCATGTGCATGTCGGAACCTTATTTTATACCTGGACATTATTGCACCTATATAAAGTAGGCATTTTCTGTTTGTTTTAGTTTTTACATTGTTCTAGGGAATTCAGAAATGGCCATTGGTGATGGCAGTGGGTGGGATAATGGTTCATGCAGAAAGCCCGTTTTTTATTTCCTGCAGTTTGATCCGAATAGTAAATATAGTTGTTGTTAGGAATGTGAAAACTATTTAGGATAAGGCAGTTTTGGATGACCAAGTTTTGAGGTAGATTTATTGTCTCTAGTTGAAACCACTCAAAGATAGGGGCAGCAGTTAATGTTTTTAGTTTTTTATAACTGAAGGAGACGTATAAATATGAATGCCTTAGAGGCATTTGAGGAGCAGGGACTGCTAGCTCTCTCCTGGGCTGCCGGTTGCATATGGTTGTTGTAATATCCAGGTTATTTCTGCTAATAATTTTGAGGTAGATTTATTGTCTCTTGTTGAAACCACTCAAAGATAGGGGCAGCATTTAATGTTTTTAGTTTTTTATAACTGAAGGAGACGTTGTATAAATATGAATGCCTTAGAGGCATTTGAAGAGCAGGGGCTGCTAACCCTCTCTCGGGCTGCCAGTTGCATATGGCTGTTGTAATATCCAGGTTATTCCTACTAATAGAATACCTTGCCATTGTCCCGTGTATGTTTCCCTCACTCTGAGGGTTTTACCAAGTAAAACTTTGTGTCTCTTGTGTACGTTTGAATCTATGTATATCTTGTATGTTGATCTTTGTGGGTTAAATGGCCCAACAACTGGTATCAGAGCGTCAAGGTGGAGATTCACAGTCACCATGAAGAATCATTGCGTGAATAGACCGTGTGGAGATCACAAATATCTCATGCACAAGAAATAACTTGTTACTATTGTTTGGAAGGTGGAGCCAACCAATTAAGAAGCCATTAGAAGGCAGCCGTAGGAAGAATCCGAGAGCCAAAGAGAAAGAAAGAAGGCAGGAAGATGACAATCATCATGGGTTTTTAATCTGAGTTCTTTGTTTTCTAGTCTGGACATGGCTGCCACCATAGAGGTTGCTCCCGTTCATGTTCTTTTTCGTTCCTCCTAAAGCTCCAGCAACGGAATCCGTGAAGGTTGAGGCCGAGCTGGTGAAAATATCAGAGCGCAGATTTGAATGAACTTGCTGTCAGATTTGTGTAGTTGATTGAAGAGCTGTTGTGAGCATGGAGAGAGCCCAGACATGAAAGAGCTAGATGTGTTTTGGTGGAGTTGTGAGACTCTTCCTCAGCTTTCTTTTTGTTGTTCTTTCTAGTCTTAGCTGAGCTGAATATGGAAGCCACTGCCAGTCGTATGAGTGTGGCTATGCCCACATGGATACCCAAATATGGTGTTTTTTCTCTAGTTTTATTGACGGAGGACATGCTAGTGGTCGTCCGCGACCCGCACGGGTTTCGAACCCTGGTCATGGGGAGGTGCAAGAACGGGGTCGTGGTCTTCGCTTCCGAGACTTGCGCGTTGGACCTGCGACCTACGAACACAAGGTGAGCCACGGTGAGATTGTTGTCGTGGATAAAGAGGGAGTGGACCAAGGTTTGTTTACCGTGTATGTCTCTGCGTGAGGAAACATGACGATTAAACCATGTGGAAAACCTCTGTTGTAAGAGTTGATTGTTCTGGAACAACCGTCCGCTATTCGTTCTTTCGTAAGATAGAAATCTCCCCCAATGCTTGGCTTGGGTGAATTTCTTGGATCGCTTGATAGATGAAGGAGCTTGAGTGCGCTCTTTACTCAGTTTTTTGCGCCCTCAATATATATTTATTCCATTGTGAAGGAGACTTGTGTCTGCGTAGAGGATAGACGCGAGCCACTTGAGAGAAGAGCGTACCAATTGTTGAAGGTGGAGCTGCCACTTTACATTATGGTGGAGCCACTTGGAGTGGTTTTGTTGGTGTAGAACGTAGGCTCAGCATTTGACTGAGAACCTAAAGAGGTGGACCTTCCAGCCCCATTCGAGGAGGTCGGTATGGAAGATGTGAAGAGGGTCATGGTCGTGATCGATCTGCAAGTGTTATTTATGGTAGGCGTGCAAGTAGGGGTAGTCTCGACTACGGTAGGACAACAGGACGTATTTATTCAAGGCGTTCAAAGAAACACGATTTTGATTATGGCAGGGCTGCATGTCAGTCGCCCACAGAGGAATAATCCAGATTGTGGCAGAAATGCAAGCCCCCTTCTTGAATGGGACAGCAGTCGATCACTGGTGAGGCGATCGGGGCCATCAATCATGTAGACACAACACAAAGTTGAAATGGACAATCATGATGGCAAGTTTTGGACAAATTGAAAGGGTGATGCAAGCGGTGACAGGAACAGATATGATGGATCCATTTTCATTGGATGTGCCATGTGATTTGGGAGTGATTCCAAAGTTGGCAGAGTTAGGTACCGCCAATTGTTGGCAGGGCCTTAGACTGTTGGCTACGGGCATGAGGCAGGTGCCACAGAAGTGGCTAGCGGTTCCTATGGGGTTGAATACGGCGATGTTGTTGGTAGTGGTGGCAATGGAAGGCAAGCATGGCATCTCTAAAGGACAAGCAATGGGAAGGTGCAACCGAGGACGAGAGAGGTGTTGGTAAATGGCAGCAACGGTAATGGTAGTTGTCATGTGAACATTTATTTTAATGGAGTTGTAAAATTTTTATTTAATTTCCATGTAATTGGGCATATGGCTATAAGACCTTGTTAGGCTTGCTTACCCCTGTTTTTCAACCGGTTAAGTCTAAACATAGAGTTAGGGGACAGGGGGTAGGTCATGGGTCATGTTAGTTGCCCATGGTTTTATGTCCATGTAATTGCATGTAATAAACCCTGCTTAAAGGTTAGTTGTAACTCCGTTATAAATGGGCCTAGAGGTGAGTAGTGAATGTTTACTTGGCTGGCTTGGCCAGATTTGGTCAAGGGGATGTTCATGTTAAGGTGGAGCTAGGACTCCATTGAAAGTTGCCTGGAGGTGAGTTGTTGTCACACTCACTTGGCTAGCTTCCTCTGTTTTTTGGCGAAGGTCTTGAACACAGTGTTCGAGGTGGAGCACTAATGGTGCTCAGGATCACGATAGAAGAGTTGTTTGCAAAGCTCAAGTAATTCATTGTATGGCCTAATGGTACCTAGGCATTTGGTACATGATGTTGATTCCTTCATGGTGAGTCGATATTTACAAGAAGTGGGAATAACTATGGTATTCACTATCTTGGTAATTAAGTAGTTGACGATATGCTTGTTGCAAGCACAAGCATGGTTACGATCAATGGGTTGGCTCAGTTGGCTTGGATGTTCGAGATGAAGGATCTGGGAGCAACAAAACAATCTTGAGCATAGAAATTCATAGAGACGGGATTGATGGTAAGTTTTGGGTTATCACAACTTGAGTACATGGTAACGATACTCAAGAAATTCAGTATGAATGATGTGAAACTGGTAAAATCCTTTTAGAATCTTTCTTCAGGTTTATGTCCAAGAGATGCGGAAGAAAAGGGTTACATGTCTCGTGTATTGTATGCTGATAAAATGTATAAGTTTGCGATGAGAAGATCGAATATTTCACTTGCAGGGAGTTGTTAGTGTTCACATGATAAATCCCCGTGGAACAGTGAAATGGGTGCTTCGGTTTTGAAAGCAGTGGCATCACCTATATTTAGCTTGCAAGAAGGTGATAAATGGACAATGGCATGACATCAGGTAAATTTTTGTCAAGGTGGAGATTGTTAGGAATGTGACAACTATTTAGGATAAGGTAGTTTTGGATGACCAAGTTTTGAGGCAGATTTATTGCCTCTTGTTGAAACCACTCAGCTAAGATAGGGGAAACATTTAATGTTTTCAGTTTTGTATAACTAAAGGAGACATTGTATAAATATGAATTCCTTAGAGGCATTTGAGGAGCAGGGGTTGCTAGCCCTCTCCCGGGCTGCTGGTTGCATATGGATGTTATAATCTCCAGGTTATTTCTGCTAATAGAATACCTTGCCATTGTCCCATGGATGTTTCCCTCACTTTGAGGGTTTTACCACGTAAAACTTTGTGTCTCTTGTGTATGTTTGAATCTGTGTATATCTTGTATGTTGATCTCTGTGGGTTAAATGGCCCAACAATTGTGATGGTGCCCACCTTTGGAACGCGGGAAGACCTTGGTATGAATTCCTAGGTAAGATTGATCCTTTCATTAGTAGTTTTCACTTGGCCATGAACCGAAACTATTACAATCTCTTACCTAGACCTATTAGAACTAGACTACTTGGCTTGGATGGATTCATTAAGCGCTCTTAGGACTAAATCAATTCTACTAGCAATGCAATATCACACCCCTCCAAGGCAAGTTGCTACATGAGAAGAATAGAATAGAAGAAAATCCCATGCACATAGAACGAAATCTGCTATCTTCCAATACTATTAGAAGAGAAATATCCTCATCATTGTCATCAGCATTAACGGATTGGATTAGGCCCTGAAAACCAAAGAAGAGATAAGGCCAGGTTCCACAGAGGAGAATCTACCATCATTGTTGGAGCCCTCACTGCACTTCAGAAGGAGAACTAGAGGCTCACCTAATCTATGAACTAGCTTTGCCTTTCCTCCTACTGTCGAATAAGCGACCTCACCAGGAGACCTCATCGTAGCAGCCATAAATCCAACCTCCACAGAAACACAACCCTTGAACCTCGAACGCCATTAACCCATGTTCACTCCTCACTACTTACCCAAGCATTGAGTCGTTCACCTCTACTCTCATAGGTTGGTTCTGCTTCCTTTGACCGATCGTAGCATACCCCTCCCTCTACAAACTGCGATAACATATGGGACTTTGGCTAGTAAACTATAAGCAAACGGAACAACAAAAAATGATAATAGATGTATCAACATAATTTTTGGGGATTTTTAGAGTCCTAGTACCAGCAATGAGAGATAAGTCTCTAGGTATTGTATCTATCAATAAAACTTAAAACTGGTTTTAGGGTGTAAATCTCGGGTTTAGTTTGACAGAACTTAAAACTAGGCTTTAGGGTGTAATCCTCGGTTTAATTTGACATTGTTTAGATAAGTGTATCTTTCTTGTAATTGTAGTGGTTCTTGTGTTATGGGTTCTCAGGGTCTCTATGAATGACAAAATAATCGCAATGGCATGCCCTTGGTTGAGGATTTTGATGTATCTATTGAAGACTATAAGTATATATGAATTTTAATGCATTCCTGGTCATTTTTTTTTATTGTATTCCTTATAATTAAATGTTATAGATTGTAAAGTATATCTATTTCTCTATCTATATGCTAGTTGTATATGCATATAGACAGGTAAATAGAAGAGAAGAGGAGATTGCTTTCTATTTTCGGGAAATCTGGTATGCTACCTCTAGTCTTTTAACTATAGGGTTAGTGACAACTATTGTGCAAAAAGAGGGTTGTTTAATAACTGGTCTTTTAACTATAAATCATTGTAAGATGTTAGTGACAATACATAGTTTGTACCTTAACCGCAGATCCGCGATGTTCAACGTTCCAACAACAACTTCATCCATCCCAAGAGCGATGTATCTTCAACCCGCTAACGTGTAGCCCACTAACAATGTTCCTTATGTATGGTGTATTCGTATGTGTAGCCTGATCACGCTTGATCACAAATACAATGAACCAAACAAGCTATTACTCGAGAGATTAAGGAAGATCATGTTATATAAATTTGGGCATCGAGGAAGGGTGTCGGTGAGCTCGTTGTTTGAGAGATCCAAGTATTCCAAATATCCCATATCAACCAACCATTAAGGGATGGTATTGGTGAGCTTATTGTTTGAAATGAAAACAAAGTCGAGGAGTGAATTTATCATTGTTTTTGTTGGAGCACTTCCACATTTCCACCGGTGGCTACTGCCTCATCTTCCTAGGTGACTTGCGTGTCGTTTGTCTTGATTCCCTGATATTACTTGGATAACAATTGAAACCCCAATAACATTCCCATTTCTCCTGGCAAACTATGAACATACATAACGAATAATCATGCAACTCCCTATGGAGGTGGAGAAAGGCCTATGCAAAAACACCATATGGCGATAGACAAAGCGGATTCGTGCAGATAAGTTAGCTCCCTGGCTATGCCCACTGCAATTTTCTCCGGCCATGACAGGCATATTGATATTTTGGAACAGAAGAGGCAGTCAACCAGACTGCCATTTTCCATTAAATCATAAACGAGAAGCTGCACTTAGGCCTCATGTAGCGATCTTTGCGGTATGCGTTTGTGCTGCTACGATCTATGAGAAAAACCCATTCTTTTCCAATTCCTAGGATTTATGTGTTGCCTCTAATTCTTTAGATATGACCTTAATTTTATCTGTCCACTGCAAAACACTAGTTTCTAGGGTTTGTTTATCAGAAACCATTTCTCGACAGTGCTCTTCTTTCTTAGAAATTTCTCTTTTGAATCTCTCCTCGACTCCCTACAATTGTTGCCAAGCTTTAGAAATCTCAGTCTCATCTTCCTCATCTCTCTTTGCAAGTTGTTGTCTAAACTCCCTGTCAACTTCCTTCAAATGGTTACTGAGTTGTTCCCCAATTTTGACTTCTTGTATGAGTTTCTTATCCCATCATGGGCTCGAAATTTGTTGGGGTAGCTTGAAGAATATGAAGTTGTGATTCCATTTCAGTGAGCCTGTGTAACAAACCCGCCTTAAATTCCTGTCGTGAAATATCGATAATTTTAATAAGTCTTTGATTAAGCTCCCGCAACTTCAATATTTCATCTTTGTCATGGTCCTTGGTGGACTGGAATATCTGTTTTTCATCTTTTGCGTGGCCATTGCAGGAAGCAGAGTGAGACGAAGAGGAGTTACAATTTTGTCTCTTCCACCTGCTGCATTTGCCTTTGCCTGGCATCTCTTTGTTCAATGGCCACAACTAGAGGTACCTACCACAAAACCAAACATAAACATAAAGGGAAAGAGAAGAGTAATAGTAGGTAGAAGAATTGTGAGACAAAGGTAGTGGAGCTAAAATGAAAACCCTGCTAATGCGTCTGAAATACAATAGGTGGACATAAATACCTCTACTCCCTACGTGTTTATCTCCACTTGGGAAGGACCTGCAATGCAATGAAGCCCTTTTTTTTCTTGGACAAGAAGATTATTTCTTTCTCAAACCAGCCTTACACTGTTTGTGCGTCGCTTACCTTCTTACTCTCAAACAACAAAAAAAATCATTACAACTACTTCCTTCCTCGTAGGTTTGAACAATCAATAAGTGCACGTTTTATAAATAATCTTCTTTCTTCAACTTGGCCAGACCAAAGTCTGTGACAAGAGCATTGAGATGGGCCTCCAAAAACACATTCGCAGCCTTTACGTCCCCGTGAATGATGGTCGACTTGGTGAATTCGTGAGATAAGTTAGCCCCCTGGCTATGCCCACTGCAATTTTGTATAGCTCGGGCCATGACATGCATGTTGATCTTTTGGAATAGAAGAGGTAGTCAGCCAGACTGCCATTTTCCATTAAATCAGAAACCAGAAGCTGCTCACGAAGTGTTAATAGAACAGTCGATTGATTTATTCACTGACAATCCAGATCTACTCACTGCAAAAGTTCGCTGATTTATTCAATCCAGATCTACTCACTCCAGAAGTTGATTGATTTATTCACTGACATTGTAGAAGTGCTAATAGAGAAACGCAAGTGTTAATACATGAGGACAATCCATACCTATTCACTCAATAGATTTAATGAGATTCAATAAACTTAGGTTATACCTGATTGATAAAACATTATTTTGTCAAAGGCTATTTAAATACCTTGAAAACAATGTTAATGGAAATATCTTAGACTCAAAACTTAGGGTTAAGAAAAAGATCGGTAATAAGAGATACAATAAAAAAATGTGAATGAAAATACGAAGATATCCTAGACTCAAAAATTAGGATTAACAAAAATCTCATCAATACGACATACAACTTATTAACCATACCTTTTTAAATAAAAACAGTTAAAATATTACAAAATAATAACAATTTTAATATTTTAATTTTCCTATGTATAACTTTGAGAAGCACAAAAATAATTTTAGTCAAAGGAAAAGTAATCAAAATTCAACGATGAATCATTGACTAAGAACTTATTTTCTTGGAGACATAATGAAATAGGTTGTCGTCGGTCCAAGACCCATAAGTATCTAGAACCCCCTTTAAGAATCACCCTAATTTTTTTTGGTACACAATGATGTTGTTTACAGTTAAAGAATTTATGAATGTATCAATAAACACTAGACCAATTAAACAAATAACCGGAGTTATACTAGCACAACCACAATTACGTGGTTGATTAACGTCGAAAGACATATTAAAACAAAATCAAATTCTTTGAAAGAACAATATTGATATCAATAAACTTGGGATGAGGAGGGGTGTGATATGATTTGGTATATAAACGATGCAGATCAATGATAGAGGACCACTGGAAGCGGGTCTCTCTGCTTGCTACCTACCCACTGCTTTTTAATCCTGCCATCTGAGTTATCGATGGCACAATATGGTTAAAGTACAATAGTGTCACACTACTCGGTATCTTTCGGTTTCTGTCACATGTTTCGTGCGACTTACTAAATGCTCAGAAATGAATAAAGTATCAGAAATTAAAACACAATAGCTAAGACCTGCATGCTGGATATCATTACCTTCCCCATGATTTACAAATCCTGTCGTTGAAGTATTGCGTAAGGGGGATTTGGGGTAGCATCGTCAATGAATTACCATCTTGTTTACAATATATAAAAAAATTCCTGTCGCATTATAGGTAGGGAATAATTAGTGGTTTATCATAAACAACTCCGACTGTAGATTGATTAGATAGTCCGCTGGTGGGAGATAACTCGTTATCTGGCTTCGCTTGCGATGGATATAAAATGTCGTTTTTGTCTTAATGGACATGAAGGTGAATTTTGATCGATCCGTCCATCCTAAGGACACAGAGGTGAATTTTGATCCGTCCATCTGTCCTAAGGCGACTGCTAGTGATGCCAGCACAGAAACATGAACACCAAACGTTTCTGTCACATGTTTCATGCGACTTAATATTTTTTAATCAGGTAGACGTGGCAATAAGGTAGTGAATACGGTAATTTTTAAACACGATTAGGTAAATGTAAAAAAGTAAACATATAAACGGATGTCTTTATAACAGCTTGGAAGTTAATGGATGAAATCAGAGCCATTCATTTATTGTGACGACTAAGAATATTCTAGGCATATTTAATCTCGTCCATAGAAAACGTATTAAGAACTAAAAACCTATTAAATGTGCCCATTGCCAATAGGTGTAGAAAGGCGTAATAAATTAAAAAATAAAAATAATATTGAATTATATAAATAAAAAAAAAAATTGTGTAACCATCAACACCACCACAACTACATCCAATTGGATACTTGATGGACGCTTGGTCTCCCAGTGAGAATAAATGAAGAACATTAAGTTGTAAAAGTAAAATCAGTGAATATATATAGTGTTAGAGGGGAGTTTTATGTTAGTTAAACTTTTTATCTTTTTGTGTTTTGACTCGAATTAATAATATAAATTTAGACAAAATCATTATTTTTTTTGTTGTTTAAATTGTATTTCTGAATGTAAAAATAAATTCAACTTATTAAAAAACCTAGAAACTAGATTTCTAAAAAAAAAAATCAATTTATTGAAAAACAAACTGTATTTCTAAAAAGATCACTAACAATTAAGAATAAGCTTGTCTTGACGTGTCGGCCATAAAGTAAACCTAACGAATAATTTTATTGCAAAAGTAAAATTAAAGGTGTTGACAAGTGGTACCTCTTCACGTGTTGGTCGGCAAGAATACCAAAATATGTCTATACGGATGGTCATACAAACGGACATCGCAACTCACATCATTGCTAAAGTGTGCATCGTTCACCACACGAGTTGGGATATGCATATTAAAAGGCATTATAGTTTCTGCCTATCCAGTATCATACTGTGCTGTATCATCTTGACACATTTTTCCATGTTATCAATTCATTCAAAAGCTTTTGTGGCTTCCTCTTCATCTTCCATGGCCTCATCGTCTGCTTCGTCGTCATATCCCCCTTTCGATGTGTTTATTAACCATCGCGGCCCTGATGTCAAAAAACACCTTCGCTAGCCATCTCTACAGACGCCTTCTTGATCGTGGATTTAAAGTCTTTTTGGACAGGGAGGAATTGGAGGAGGGGGAGATCATTTCTTCTCAAATAAAAGCCGCTATTAGAGTTGTGTCCATCCACATTGCTATTTTTTCTCCCAACTATGCACAATCAAGTTGGTGCCTTGATGAGCTTGTCCTCATGAAAAACTCTGGGGCTACCATTCTTCCTGTGTTTTTCAATGTGGAGCCTGCGGTAGTTCGCCATACTGTTAAAGTTGGAGCGTACGCTGAAGCCCTGCGGGAGCTCCAGAAGAAGACAACATACGACCCCCAAACTGGTGAAAAGAAGCCACGCTACGACTCGGACACAATTGAAAACTGGAGAAATGCTCTTTCTGATGTAGCAGATAAAAGCGGTTTCGAGTTGAAGGCTTTTAATGGGTGAGGATCGCCGATTGCCCATTTTAATCTGTGTTAGCTTTTAATTCTTAAGATTGAGATAAGCTGCATGATAATATTTGACTAGGGGTTTCTCAATTTTTAATTTTACTCTCTCAATGAATATTACTCAGGGGCGAGGGTGAGCTCTTGGATAACGTGATGCAGAGCCTTTTGAAAAAGGTTCCAAAAAACACCATTGTATGTGGCAAAATATCCAACTGGGCTGGATCTAAAAATAGAGGAATTTGAATGGAATTTGAAAATACAATCCTATACCAGCAGCACGAGGAGGCGGAGCGCGTGGAGGCTAAGGTTGTGGGCATTGTGGGTGTGGGTGGAGTTGGAAAACCACCCTAGCAAAAAAATTCTTCAACTTTAGGAGGTCCGGATTATAGTAGTTCCTCTTTTTTTTATTTGATGTGAGAGAAAATGCACGTACCAAGTCTCTAGCTTACTTGCAGAGTAAGCTCATTAAGGACTTAAAACAAATAGATATCAAAATTGACAGTAGTGATGAAGGGATAGGGATACTTAAAAGGCATCTCTCATTATGTCATGTTCTTGTAATTTTAGATGATGTAGATCGTGTCAAGTAGAGCCTTTTACCAATTAAAATCATAACCTGATACAAGCAGTTGGTCACCTCTCGTGATAAGCATGTCTTGAGAATATCTGGGATCTTAGAGCCATCCATTTACAATCTAAACGGCCTGTGTACACTAGAATCCAAAGAGCTCTTTTGCTGTTATGCTTTCCATCACCCACACCCACTACCTGCATTTGCAGATCTGGTAGATCGGTTCGTGAGGGCGTGCGACGGGTTGCCATTATCGTTGAAAGTTATTGGGGCGCTCGTTTGTGGACAAAGTGACAGTTACTGGGAAGAGCAATTTGATCGACTTCAACACACACTACCCATGGAGATAGAGGCGAGACTTAGAATCAGCTATGAGTCAATCAGTAAAGAGGATCAACTAGTATTTTTAGATATTGCTTGTTTCTTTATAGGAGAATCCAGAGATAAAGCAATAAGAATATGGGGTTTGCAGGGGATTCAACATCTAGAGAGCAAGTGTTTGCTGGAGGTGGGCAAAGAAAATGAAATAAAAATGCACGATCACATTAGAGATATGGGAAGAAGTATAGCTAACGAAGGATCGATGCCCCGTCGTCTTTGGCATTGGACGACCGACATAATTGATGATTTGTTACATCAACCGTCATCTGTAAGTACTTCAATCATTCGGTTTAACTGAAATTTAATATTTAAAGCTTGTTTATTCAAGAGAGATAGATCGGTTTACTGTATTTTTTTCATCAATGAACAGGTAATAACCGAAGTTCGCGGAATTAGGATGAGGAGGATGTTTAGTTCCTCCATTTATGACTTCCCCGATACAGAACATTTTGAGCATATATTCAATAATTTTCATTTCCCTGGGATGAGAAATTTGCAACTTCTTGTAACTGAAAAAGATCATTTAGAAGACATATTGAGGAGGGTGCAATCACCACATCTCATATGGATCGACTGGTATACATGTTCCCACTCTTCCCTGCCACCAGCTCTTGGATTCCAATGAGTAATTTAAGAGTTTTAGAAATAGATGGGGACAATTTGAATGTACTGTGGCCAGATCGATCTGAGGTAGGCAAATATGTGTGCGTTTATTCTTCTTTGTTTAATTTCGTTTTGTAGACTGCAATCATATTCTCTTTTAACTGTCAATTGCAGACGGTGCCTTTCCAGCTGCGAGAGTTAAATATTTGGGCTCCCCACTTTCAGAGATTCCAAAGTCTATAGGGCAGCTGAAATACCTCGAAAGGATTTTCATATCCAACGCACTCACACTCAAAGCACTGACACTCAAAAGGTTGCCGGACGGGTGCGTGCGCTCTCATGTCAAGAATCTCAGTGCTATCTGGTCTGGATATTGAACAATGTTATTTAAATCTTTCATCTTGTAAGCAGTTAAAAGAATTACCTCTCCAAGTCGCGGTCCTTGCAAAAAATTAGTTTTGTCTTAAGGTCGATGTTAATTTTTCAGTAGAGACCTGTGCAATTTGGAAGTTCTGGAATTAGGTAGCGACTTGTTGGAAGTGCTCCCACTTGGTCTCGTTGACCTCAAGAGCTTGAAGACCTTAAATCTCCTTTCTTTGCCACTATTGAAATGCTTGCCCGACTCCATTGAACTGTTAACTCAGATGACTCGGTTGGGGATACGGCGTTGTGGGATAGAGCCACCTACCGCCAGAGCTTCGCAAGAAGATGACCAATGTGAATATTTATCAGTAGAGAATTTACATCCGTTGCAGGAGCACCCATTTAAAAAAATCAAGGAGAAGAAGAAGCAGTCTTATGCACTGGAGGAAGGGAAACAACGCTACAGATAAACTAAACTCATACGGAAGCAAATGGATGTTAGGGGCTCAAGGAGTTAAGGTGCAATAAGGCCTAGAAATAAGGAGGTATTTTTTTGAGGAGGGTGTTTGCTGCTTCTTGAAAATCTGGACTTGATAAAGTGTGTGTTATGGTGGGAGGCAAATGGAGGCTGAATTCTGCAAAACTTCGAAATCTCGGTCCATGGCTGTGCAAAGTTGAAGAGCACACTTGGGATGCTGACGTTGTCCCTCTCTTTGGAGAGCATGCTGTTCGAGGTGTGGAAGCTCCAAAACACAGGGGTTGGGGGCAGCTCACAAAGCTCCAAACACTAGAAGTTGATGACTGTGGTGAGTTACAAGAGCTGCCAGTTGGTGTCTGCGGTGAGTTACAAGAGCTGCCAGGTGTGGAACATTTGAATTCTCTGGAGAAATTGGATATTTGGAGATGCGAGAAGCTCCAGAGAATAACAGGGTTGGGGCAGCTCAAAGGCGAACTGGAATGTGCTCTGATACCAGCGAGATAACCGTTGCCGGTTTTCAGACGTTTGACTTCTTTGGAGAGAAGCTGAATCTTAGTGGACTTGAGAAGCTCAAGAGCATACAAGGGTTGGGGCAGCTCACAAAGCTTAAAGAACTAGATGTTAGCAAATGGCATGAGATAACAGTGCTGCCAGGTTTGGAAGATTTGACTTCTTTGGAGAAATTGAATCTTATTGGACTTGAGAAGCTCAAAGAAAAACATAAAAGGGTTGGGGCAGCTCACAAAGCTTCAAGAACTGAATGTTAGCAAATGCCAGGAGATAACAGTGCTGCCAGGTTTGGAACGTTTGGAAGCTACAACAGTGAACCAAAACGGTGGATGAACTGGACATTGAATCTTAGTGGATTTGAGGAGATAACAGTACTGCCAGGTTTGGAACATTTGACTTCTTTAGAGAAGCTGAATGCAGTGAAGTTTGAGAAGCTCAAAACATACAAGGGTTGGGGGCAGCTCACGAAACTTAAAAGAACTGAATGTTATTGATACTTGAGATAACAGTGCTGCCAGGTTTGGAACGTTTGACTTCTTTGGAGAAGCTGAATCTTAGTGGACTTGAGAAGCTCAAAAACATACAAGGGTTGGGGCAGCTCTCAAAGCTTAAAGAACTGGATGTTAGCGAATGCCCAGGAGATAACGGTGCTGCCAGGTTTGGAACATTTGACTTCTTTGGAGAAGCTGAATCTTAGTGGATTTGAGGAGATAACAGTACTGCCAGGTTTGGAACATTTGACTTCTTTGGGGAAGCTGAATCTTAGTGGACTTGAGAAGCTCCAAAACATACAAGGGTTGGGGCAGCTCACAAAGCTTAAAGAACTAGATGTTAGCAAATGCCATGAGATAACAGTGCTGCCAGGTTTGGAACGTTTGACTTCTTTGGTGAAGCTGAATCTTAGTGGACTTGAGAAGCTCAAAAGCATACAAGGGTTGGAGCAGCTCACAAAGCTTAAAGAACTGGATGTTAGCAAAGAACTGGATGTTAGCGAATGCCAGGAGATAACAGTGCTGCCAGGGTTGGAACATTTGACTTCTTTGGAGAAGCTGAATCTTAGTAGACTTGAGGAGATAACGGTACTGCCGGGTTTGGAACATTTGACCTCTTTGGAGAAGCTGAATCTTAGTGGATTTGAGAAGCTCAAAAACATACAAGGGTTGGGGCAGCTCACAAAGCTTAAAGAACTAGATGTTAGCAAATGCCATGAGATAACAGTGCTGCCAGGTTTGGAATGTTTGACTTCTTTGGAGAAGCTGAATCTTAGTGGACTTGAGAAGCTCAAAAGCATACAAGGGTTAGGGCAGTTAACAAAGCTTAAAGAACTGGATGTTAGCAAATGCCAGGAGATAACAGTGCTGCCAGGTTTGGAACATTTCACTTCTTTGGAGAAGCTGAATCTTAGTGGACTTGAGAAGCTCAAAAGCATACAGGGGTTGGGGCAGCTCACAAAGCTTAAAGAACTATATGTTAGCAAATGCCATGAGATAACAGTGCTGCCAGGTTTGGAATATTTGACTTCTTTGGAGAAGCTGAATCTTAGTGGACTTGAGAAGCTCAAAAGCATACAGGGGTCGGGGCAGCTCACAAAGATTAAAGAACTAGATGTTAGCAAATGCCATGAGATAACAGTGCTGCCAGGTTTCAAAGATTTGACTTCTTTGGAGAAACTGAATCTTAGTGGACTTGAGAAGCTCCAAAGCATACAAGGGTTGGGGCAGCTCACAAAGCTTAAAGAACTGGATGTTAGCGAATGCCAGGAGATAACAGTGCTGCCAGGTTTGGAACATCTGACTTCTTTGGAGAAACTGAATCTTAGTGGACTTGAGAAGCTCAAAAACATACAAGGGTTGGGGCAGCTCACAAAGCTTAAAGAACTGGATGTTAGCAAATGCCAGGAGATAACACTGCTGCCAGGTTTGGAACATTTGACTTCTTTGGAGAAGCTGAATCTTAGTGGACTTGAGAAGCTCAAAAGCATACAGGGGTTGGGGCAGCTCACAAAGCTTATAGAACTAGATGTTAGCAAATGCCATGAGATAACAGTGCTGCCAGGTTTGGAACATTTGACTTCTTTGGAGAGCTGAATCTTAGTGGACTTGAGAAGCTCAAAAGCATGCAATGGGTGGGGCAGCTTACACAGATTAGAGAACTAGATGTTAGTGAATGCCATGAGATAGCAGAACTACCAGGTTTGGAATATTTGACTTCTTTGGAGAAGTTGAATATTAGTGCACTTGAGAAGCTCAAAAGCATGCAATGGGTGGGGCAGCTTACACAGATTAGAGAACTAGATGTTAGTGAATGTCATGAGATAGCAGAATTACCAGGTTTGGAATATTTGACTTCTTTGGAGAAGTTGAATGTTAGTGGACTAGACAAGCTCAAGAGTATACAAGGGTTAGGGCAGCTCAGAAAGCTTCGAAATTTAAATATTACGGAATGCTACGAGATACGAGAGTTGCCTGGTGTGGAATATTTGATGTCATTGGAGGTTCTTAATGCTTATGAGTGTCCCCAACTACAGTGGAGTGAGGGAGTACTTGAGCAGCTACGCCAACAATTAAAGACAGGCTTCACATATGAAAAACAGAGGAAAAGATGCAGTTGTTTGCAGTTTCTTGAATCTCTATGTTGAGTTGTTGTTGTTTGCAGCTTAATATTGATGAGAATCACGGTGAGACTCCATTAGCACGTCAGGTTTCATTGATTCACAGTCCATTAATCTATCTATCTATGTACGAAAGTGGGTAGATGAATAAATTTTCGAGTCAATATCATATTAGAATCACAGGGATTGCAATGGTAAGTGGCATCCGCACTAACAAATTTTTAACATTTAAACTTTATGTTAATACTTAGGGCGTTTCACTAAAAATAATGCTATGATGTTACATAGATTTACATTCAACTAAAAAGCATGGCGAGATATCAGAAAGATTTAAACATCATTTACATACACAGATACAGTAGAAAAAGTGATAAAATGTAAAAATTGATTAAGTTGGTTGTCAAAATTACAGAAAATATTTTTAACTGAAGTAGAATTTAAAAATTTATTATCATTAAATATGATTATTGTTGATTGGTGGAGAATTTAAAATATAGACTTTCACAATCAAATTTCAAATCTCAATTGGGGTGTATATAGACTTTAGCAATCAAATCTCAATTGGTGTTTGAGTTGGTTGTGGTCTTAAATATAGATTATATATATAATAATAATAATAATAATAATCTGTTTTTAATGTCACGGCGGAGACCTGGAATTGGTGTATGAGACCCCTCCTTTAAGTGTAAAGTCTACGATTATACATGCACCTTACCTACCCTCCTTTGAATTTGGACAGCAGCAAGAGTAAACATGTTCTTAACCATTGGAGCTCAATATATATATATATATATATATATATATATATATATAATATATAATTAAAATTGAAATGTTTTTTTTTTTTTTTTTTTTTTTTTCTTAATTTTTTAAAAATTTAATCAATTAATTTAAATTATAAATTTTGGATTATTGGAAAAGTGAACTGTTTATTGATGATTTATTATTAATAGTCAATAAGAATAAATAATATGAAAAAAAAAAAAAAAAAAAAAAAAAAAAAAAAAAAAAAAAAAAAATGCAAATAAATAAAAAAATTCCGAACTATTATAATTTTTTCAATAATAAATTAAGTGTTTTATTATATTGAAAATTGAATAAAATTAAATATTTTATTTTTTTTTTTTTTTTTTTTTTTTTTTTTTTTTTTTTTTTTTTTTTTTTTTTTTTTTTTTTTTCCATTGGAAAATATCTTATATTCATGAGTTGAATGTACATGTTTCTTCCCATCCTAAAAAAGGGGGACTCTTTTTACCATTCTATATCTACTAGCTGTTTATATTCAACTATAACAAAGAAAAGTACACCTGAAGGCACTACCAGATACAGTTATAAAAAAATTAGGAGCATACTATCTTTGTTATTTATGTATGCTTCAGTAATTGGATAGTTTATTTGTTTTGGAATAAAATTCATTCTTGTGTGGATAAGTTATGAAGTAGTCCATATGTAATGAAGATTGGAGGTCGATCCTGCTTGTTGGTATTAGAGCCAAGGACTTCAGTCTTCAAGATTTGTCAAATTTGTAAGAGCTTGTTTGTTTAATGAAATATTTGCATATTGTAACATTTATGCAACATCTTTGCATTGTTCTATTGAGTTTATTGTCATTCGGCTATCTATATGCATGAATGCTATTTCTAGTAAATGATGAAAAAATAGTTTAAAGCCAGTGGGATGTCAGGCAAATTTCGGTCTGTAAAGCCAAGGATTGGCATCTATGACCGTAGGTCATTCCCCATTATCCTGGTTATTTTCTCTAAGTTGATTGTATTTTAGATGGATCCTTCCATGGATATAATCGATTTCACAGAAGTGTCTACTTCAATGGATAGTATTCCCATGATGACATCTATAGTACAATGACGAGCTTCATCAATGCTTTCAGGAACAAGTTCTGATAGAAGTTTAATCTCCATTCATAAGCCTAATTTTGGGAACTTCCTCCTATTCGTCCACAAGATGTTTATAAATTAAAGTGGTGGAATTACTTGTCTCATTCATTCATTAAATTCCACTCTATTGACATTCCTTTATATTGACATTCCTTTCTTTGCTCATGAAGATCCAGTAAATATTACGTTAATAGACAAAGATCCAATTGATTGGGAAAAAAGACAAGGATATTCTTACACTCATATAGGTGCAATCAAGTTTGGCTTAAATCCTTTAGTCATACCATATCTTCATGTATCTTCCCTGGTCTGTGTCGTTGATATTAGACATAATAAATTATTTGATTCTTTAGTTGGTGGATTTTATGCACCTCTTTTTGATGGCCCCGTCTTTGCAACTGTTTTTCTTAGATACTTTGTTTCACTTTCTGATCTTTATATATATGAATTCTTAAAAGATTATGTTCTCCCTCCAAGCTTCGATATGTGAGTGAATTCTCAGATCATTCAACTCAAGTCTCCAGTTATTCGTTTTGGAAATGATACTCTTCCTCCTTACAAAACATTTTCCAAAAAACTTCGCGCTTGCACAGTATGGTGGAGAAGGACAAATCTAAGCAAGTTCATCCTGTTACGTTTGATTGGACTGAGATAGAATATCCCACTGTCTGGGAAAATAGGTATAAAAACATCAAAATCCAAATGATTTCTCATATGGAATGCCTAACGAAAACCAGTTCCTTTGTCTACAATCCACAGGTCATTGTCCTTAAAAGTCCCATAGCTTAATCCTCTTGCATCTAAGATGAAACACACATGTAACCAGATTGCTACATCTTCTTCATCAAGTATGTCAAACTCACACAAGCATATAGAGCTTATGAATTCCCAACTTGCCAAAGTTAATAATCTACAAGGTCACAGATCTTTGAAATCATAAGTCCCTAGTGTTGATACTTTCATGTTGTCACTTCCTAGAGAAGGTCTAGGAAACATAAAATGGTTTCCCGATAGTTCCAATAAGATCTTCAACAATATCTGATTTTGTATCTAATGAATGCAAGCTTCTAAACTATGCAAATTTCCAAGCTCAGTTGACAGGAAATAATATAGACGACTTGCATAGAGAATTGCTCAAAGCAAGGAAATTTGTAGAGTCACAAAAGGAAGAAATCAAAATCATTTCTGAAAAGATAGAAATCCTCACACATGTCCTGATAGACACCTCAGAGTTAAAAACTCTATGGCCAATGTAGAAGCCCTTATATTAAAAAAATGAGGTTAAGAAGAGCTCTCAGAAGCTTGTTATAAATCCCAACATTGTACAACATGATATCTTTAGAGATAAAGAATATTCTAAGAATCATAAAAGAAAGAAATCCTTTGGAATGTTTCAAGAAGAAGATTTGAGACCATAATGGGATTTTGGAGAATCTGACATAATTTTTCAAAGTATTGTAGAAAGTTTCTGATATGAGAGCATATTAGAAAAAAGAAAAACGTCTCCAGATGATGATTGTCAAATATGAATAAGGAGATATCCCCATGCCATCATCATTCCAGACAAATAATTTGTAGGAGATATCCCCATGCCATCATCATTCCAGACAAATAATTTGTCTTCTTTCAACATTCATGGGATGAACAAACTAATCTCTTCAATGCATGATCACCCTGTGATTAATTTTAGTTGTCAATCAAGGGATGAGATAACAAGTGTTTTTTCCCCACTTTCCCCGAATCTTAGTTGTATTTTGTCTTTATCTGTTAGGTCTGATTCGGGTCCCCATATGTTGAAATACCACTAAGCGATGAGATAACAAGTGGTTGTCCCCACTTGCCCCAAATCTTAGTCGTATTTTGTCTTTTTTTTTTTTTCAGTCTGGCTGGATCAAGAGAAATATCCCCTCGTGAAAAGCTGATGATATTGGATATCAAAAGTAACTAGATAGTCTGTCTATTTTGGAATCAAATTCATTCTTGTGTGGATAAGTTCTAAAGCATTCCATATGTAATGAAGATTGGAGGTCGATCCTTCTTGTTGGTATTAGAGCCAACGACTTCAGTCTTCAAGCTTCTGTCAAATTTGTAAGAGATTTTTTATTTAATGAAATATTTGCATACTGTAAAATTTATGAACCATCTGTGTTGTTCTATTGAGTTTATTGTCATTCGACTATCTATATGCAATAATGTTATTTCTAGCAAATGATGAGAAAATAGTTTAAATCCAGTGGGATGTGAGGCAAATTTAAGTCTGCAAAGTCGAGGATTAACGTCTGTGATCGTAGGTCGTTCCCTGTTATCCTGGTTATTTTCTCTAAGTTAATTATATTTTAGATGGATCCTTCCATGGATACAATCGACTTCACAGAAGTGTCTACTTCAGTAGATAGTATTCCCATGACATCTATAGAAAAACGATGAGCTTCATCAATGCTTTCATGAACA
>SNQJ01S0049959.1:45425-56894 GCA_010110895.2 Picea sitchensis | reverse complement strand
GGAAGAATGGTAGCCCCAGAGTTTTTCATGAGGACAAGCTCATCAAGGCACCAACTTGATTGTGCATAGTTGGGAGAAAAAATAGCAATGTGGACGGACACAACTCTAATAGCGGCTTTTATTTGAGAAGAAATGATCTCCCCCTCCTCCAATTCCTCCCTGTCCAAAAAGACTTTAAATCCACGATCAAGAAGGCGTCTGTAGAGATGGCTAGCGAAGGTGTTTTTGACATCAGGGCCGCGATGGTTAATAAACACATCGAAAGGGGGATATGACGACGAAGCAGACGATGAGGCCATGGAAGATGAAGAGGAAGCCACAAAAGCTTTTGGAATGTGAAGAATTGATGGACTTACAGTGAAAAAATGTATTAAGATGATACAGCACAGGCGGTAATTTCGATAGGCAGAAACTGCACGTCTTTTTAATATGCATATCCTAGGTCCTATGGTGAACGATGCACAATGATGTGAGTTGCCATGTCCGTTTGTATGACCATCCGTATAGACATATTTTGGTATTCTTGCCGACCAACACGTGAAGAGGTACCACTTGTTAACACCTTTAATTTTACTTTTGCAATAAAATTATTCGTTAGTTTTACTTTATGGCCGACATGTCAAGAAAAGGTTTACTTTATGGTTTACTTTATTTTATTCTTGCCGACCAACACGTGAAGAGGTACCACTTGTCAACACCTTTAATTTTACTTTTGCAATAAAATTATTCGTTAGGTTTACTTTATGGTCGACAAGCTTAGTCTTAACTGTCAGATCTTTTTAAGAAATACAGTTTGTTTTTTAATAAATTGATTTTTTTTTAAATCCAGTTTCTAAGAGGTTTTTTAATAAGTTGAATCTATTTTTAGATTTAGAAATACAATTTAAACTACAAAAAAATAATGATTTTTTCTAACTTTGTATTATTAATTCCATCCAAAACACCAAAAGATAGAGTTTAACTAACATAAAACTCCCCTCTGACACCATATATATTCACTGATTTTACTTTTACAACTTAATGTTCTTCATTTATTCTCACTGGGAGACCAAGCGTCCATCAAGTATCCAATTGGAAAAATTTTGATGGGTGTAAGTGTAGAGGAGCGGGAGAAAATTTTGAAAACTGGCGATGGCGATCCAGGTGTTCCAGTTTCTCTTTGATTCAGGCAACCATTGAGTAGTTATCGGATCTCGCTGACCTTTTTATCCTTCTCCTTTATCGCCGACAGTAAGTAATCTACCTTGTCAGTTGCTGTTTTTGTCTTTTACCATTGCGTTTCTGCTCACTGTCTTGGACTGTGCTGTATAGTCCACACTGGATTATGTTTTTTTCCTGTCTATCCACTCGGATAGAGATATCTTAGACTATACAATATACGTCTTTTTCCTATATTGATCGGCGTATGTCCTGAAACTTTCTTGACTTGCGTCAGAATCTTGTCTTCTTGTTTGTTTTGAGATTACCCCTCTATCTTGGACCGAGCTCCTCTGACCTAGCTTCTCTGTCTCGCCTGCTGCCAGTCACTCTCTACTCTTGTTGTTTCTTCGCACTCACCTGTCCCTTTCCTTTCTCTTGGTGTCCAGGTGGGCCTTAGTTGTCCCCTTTTATTTTCCATAATGGTTTCTCTGATCGATTCTCTTTTGAATCCATCCGATGAACTCCTTTGGAAACGGGTGGGTTTCTTTGAGCATGTGGACGCCTTGGAAAAAAACTCTTCGACTCTCCCCCCTTATCCTGTTAATCTCACCCGTTCCTCTTCACCTGTTGGTCCAGCTATAGCCGACCCTACCCCTCAGACTTCTGATCTGCTCCCGAGAACTACTGACTCTGACAAAACTCTACCCACTCCATCTGCCCCGATCGTCAAAACTCTCCCTCCTTCCTCATCCCGAGTGGCTCCCCCTGGTCGCAAAGCTTGGAAGTCAAACAGGAAAACCAAGCGCTTGATTTTGGGAGATGAAGTGGGTCTCATTGACCTCTGTAAAATGTTTGTTTGTGCCCTGGTTGGCCGAATCTCTTACAAATCTATGAATCCTCAACCTCTTGAGGATTGGGTAAAGAGAAATTGGCTTCCTCTCCTAGGATACAGTCCGGAGGTTCTTTATCTTAAAAGAGGCTGGCTCGGCTTCCATTGCAGAACCCCAGAAGATTCCTCTTTGTTATTAGCCTCTTCTTGGGTCTATGGAGGTAGCAGCCTCATGCTTAAACGCTGGCGTTTGGACTTCAATCCGGACACCGATTATTTTCCTCTCAGACACTTATGGGTGGTGCTCCCAGGCCTCCCGCTACATTTCTGGAACAAAGATGCACTCAGAGCGATAGGAGACTCTTTGGGAAAGTTCATCTCTTTCGACTCAGCTTCACTTATGGGACCCTCGAGGAAGATGACAAAGATTCTGGTTGAGATTGATATAATTGTTGGTCTGTTAGAATCCCTGGAGATTGATTGGAGGGGCCGGAAGTACGACCTTGGACTATCTCGGAATACCTTTCCGTTGCAACATCTGCCGAGAAACAGGCCATCTTCGTCGATCCTGTCCGGGTAAGTCCTGGTCTTTTACCTTTGAAGAAGATGAACTTCACCTTAACCCCCCAGAATATCCGACTACCGACCCTTCTCTAGACTTCCCTGTTGCTCCTTTTGTCCCGCCTTCCCCTCCCTTACCCGGTCAAACCCCTTCCCTTTCGACAAAAATCTCCTACCTCTGTCCTTCCCTTTTCAACTCGCTCTCCACAGCTGAAAGGGATACCATTAATCTTTCACCTTGGCTCACTAACCCCTCTCCTTCTCCCCGCTCTCCTGCTTCCGAGCTTTCTCCTAGATCCATCCCACCAAACCTTCCACTCGACTCTCTCCCACACCCATCTTATCAATCCACTCCCCCGACTACCCCCTTACCCACTTTGCCTTCCCCTATCTCTACACAGCTGGCGACACAGGCCTGTCCTTCTTCCCATGGTCTGGAACCTAATGACTTTCCAGCTTCTCGGCCGCTTACTGATATTTCAACTGAAAACATATTTCCGCCCCTCCACCCACTTCTTTCATCTCAGCCGGCCGATCAGCCCTGCTCTTCAAGCCCTGGCACGGATCCTCTAGACTCTCAAGATTTGTCCTCAGGCTTTAATCAGTCGCCTGAAACCGAGGACTCTCTATTGGCAGCCTTAAACTCATCATTTACTCCCTTTGTTCCGGATCCCGCAACACAGATTCCTATTTTTCGTGGGAATGAACTTATCCCTTCTTCATCGACGGGCGTTTCACCTGCACAACAAACAACTTGTGTTTAAAAATCCTTCTCTTGGTCACGTGGTTTGGGGGTCGAACTGTCCCCACTTCAAACAAGGAGCTCCAGGAAAAAAAAGGAAGCACAAATCTCCTCACAGTCAACTCCTATTGACTCTGCACAAAGTGGAAAGGCCCTTAGAGCAATGAAGGCCATTGCTCGTTCTAAATGATTGTGCTTTCTCTTAATCTGCGTGGCATTGGAGGTCTACACAAGACAGCCTCCTTCCGTAAACTGCTCGATCAATCTCGCCCAAATGTCATTCTCCTTCAAGAAACACTCACTACTGATCAAAAATCGAGAGCATTCCTACATTCTTTCCGCTCTTCCTGGGTTTCAGCAGCTGTAAATGCTACCGGTTCCTCTGGTGGTTTATTAGTGGCTTGGGATCCGGGATATTTTGACCTGGTTCCCTCACTCACCTGTGGTGGCATCCTGTTGTTGGGGCGCTGCCTGGTCTCCAATAAGGACATCGCATTCTTAAACGTTTATGGTCCATGTCAAAACAAGGTTCAGTTCTGGTCGGTACTTGCAGATAGTGGTATTCTATCTATCCCCAATCTCATCTTAGGTGGTGATTTAAATATCACACTATCTGCTGATGAACGCTGGGGGGGAGCTTCTTCGTCTGGCCCTAGAGATGTCTTTTTCAGAAATATCTTCCAGTCCAGCAATCTAGTCGACATTCTGCCCGGAAAAAAAGCCCCCACCTGGCGAAATGGGCGTACAGGTGTCGAAGCCATTTCCAGTCGTCTAGATCGTTTTCTTATTTCAGAATCTTTCTTGAACTCTTCAGCCTTCCCTACCTCGTGGATTGAGTATCCTTTTTACTCTAATCACGCCCCCATCATTCTAAAATTAAACCTTCCATTACAGTCTTCTGCTTTGCCTTTTAAATTCAACCATCATTGGATTCCTATTGCTGATTACACTGACCTTGTCCATACAACTTGGACAGACCCCCGCTTTCACTCTGAATGTAATCCACAGGTGTGACTCCACTGGAAATTGAAGGTGTTAAAGGAACGTACTAAATGCTGGGTTTTATTAATGAAACAGGCAGAGGCGGCCCTCCTCCTTTCTCTGGATTCGAAAATTAAAAATCTCATCCTCTTATCAACATCGACAGCCTTGTCACTGGTGGATTCGGAATCCTTAAAAATTCTTGAGTAGCGCAGAAAGCACATTTTACGGGAAGATGAAAAAGCCTGGAGGCTTCGTAGTAGAGCTACCTGGCTCCTTTGGGGGGACTCAAATTCAAAATTTTTCCATAATCTGGCGAGCTTCAATCGTAATAAAAAGCACATCTGGGATATTCTTAGTCAAAGCAATGATACAGTTTGCGGCCAAGAGGCCATCAAAGCTGAGGCGTTATCTTATTTTGAGAAGATGTATAAAGCTGACAAGATTCCTACTCTCCAGGCGCAAGTATCTACAGCGAGCCTTTACCCAAAGCTCGTTACAGACGCAGAATATTCTGAACTCTACAAACAGGTCACTCTTCTAGAGCTGAAGGACATTTTGTTCCACTTTAAAAAGGAGAGGAGTCCAGGGCCCGATGGCTGGACGACAGAGTTCTTCTGTCATTTTTTTGACCTTGTTGGTCCTGACATACTCCAGATGGTTGAAGATACTTGCCTCAAAGGCAAAATCTCAAACTGTATCAACTCCACTTTCTTGGCTTTGATACCAAAAGAAAACAAATCTGTCTCTTTCAATGACTACAGACCAATTTCACTCTGCAACCTTATCTACAAATTGGTTTCAAAAGTCATCTCTAACCGCTTGAAACCTTATCTTGAAAGTGGTCTGTCTGCTGAACAGCTTGGCTTTTTAAAGGGTAGGAGAATCCAAGACGCCATTGGAACGGCCCATGAGTGCATCCACTCCATAAAACAAAAAAATCTAAAGGCTCTGATTATGAAAATTGATTTAAAGAAGGCTTTTGATAGTATTGACTGGGGTTTCCTGAGACTTATTCTTCATTCAGCAGGCTTTGGAGTTTGCTTCAACGATTGGATTCTGGTGTGTGTCTCCAGTGCTAATTACGCGGTGCTGATCAATGGGGAGGCGACCAACTTCTTCCAAAGTGAGAGGGGGCTACGTCAGGGATGCCCGCTCTCACCATATCTCTTTTTACTCATTATGGAAAGTTTAAGCCTTCTCATTTCAAAGTCCATCTCAGATCTTAAAATTTCCGGTGTTAAAGTTTCAAAGCACCTCAAGATTGTTCACCTCATGTTCGTCGATGACATTCTCCTAATATCCATAGCTGACCGCATAGAATGGTTGTTTATTCTTGATCTTCTCCATATCTTTTGCAACGTTACGGGATTATCAATCAACCCCCTCAAGTCTACGGTTCACTATTGGGGAGTTTCGCAAGCTGAGCTATTGAGTCTAAAGAGCTCCATCCCCTTCCCTTTTCTAGACTTGAATGATGGTCTCCTTTACCTAGGTTTTAGACTGAAGCCGGGAGCCTCCACCCATGTGGATTGGAGCTGGCTTGTGGCTTTATTCGAAAGAAAGATTGGTCTTTGGTGTTACAAATGGCTTTCCATGGGGGGGCGCTTCATTCTAGTTAAGTCAGTGCTCGAGGGGCTGGCTGTATATTGGATGTCACTTGATCGGATTCCTGCCAAGACTATTACTTTACTACGGAGGCTCTCCATCAACTTCCTCTGGAATTATTGTGCCAGTAAGAGACACCTGCACCTTTGCAGCTGGCAGGCTATTTCGAGACCCCGAAAGCAAGGGGGATGGGGGCTAAGAAACCTTACAGTTTTCAACACGGCCCTCCTGGCCTGCTCATACTGGCGAGCAATCACCTTCAACAACATTTGGCATCGGGTCATTGCAGATAAATATCTCGGTTCTTTCCCTCTCCTCCGTTGGTTACGAAAACCTTCTTTTGAGCTGAGACGAGCCTCTCCTATCTGGAAAGGTCTGATCAATGCTTCCCCGGTGATCCTACATTGGCTTCGCTAGAAGCCTGGTACTGGCTCTGATATTCAAATTGGTAGTGATAAAGTTCTAGGGCTGGGAAATATATCCATTCTCTCGCCCTCCCTCAGAACTCAGCTCTCATTAATTAATCTCAGTACACTGGCGCAAGCTCAAGGACCTTCTGTTTCTCCTATCTTTCCTGGAGCTTGGATCCATAGCAGCGACCTATTTCTACAGGGACAGTTTGCTGCCGAATGGGATGATTACACTACTGCATTGAAGTCAGCAGGGGTTGTGCTCTCAAATTCTCCTGACTCTCTACTGTGGGCTGGGGGAGATGCATCGGGCCTTCTGACTGTCAAAAATGCCTATGTGGCCCTCCTTCCGCCCTTAACCAATTGTATGGAGGCCCCATGGCTCCATTCTATCTGGGACTGGTCGATCCCTCTGAAGATCTGCATTTTCTGCTGGCTGTGTGTAAATCAAAAGCCGCTGACGTGGGAAGCCCTTCAAAATAGAGGCTGGCAAGGCCCCGGACGTTGCCCTCTTTGCATGCAGAATTCAGAGGATTTAAACCACTTATTAATCCATTGTTCTTTCACTGTTTATATTTGGACGACTATCTCCCAGCACTATTCTCTCCAGACCGATTGGAAGGGAGCATCCTTAAATGATTGCTACTCGGCGTGGTATTCTGTCCGCTCGGCTCCTCTCCCGATGGCAGCACTTGTCTGTTGGGCGATTTGGATCGAACGAAATCATGCTATATTTGAGAATCGGCCTCCAAGCCGTCCTGCTGTTTTACATAGAATTTTCACCTCTTTTCATTGGCGTCCGTCCTCCATAAAGCTTATCCAAAACAGAGCATGCGTCCATCAACTGGCTAAAGGCTACACTCTTATATGCTTTGATGGAGCTTCCCAACATAACGACCTCTGCTGTGGGGCTGGGGGCACTTTCAGATCAAGCCATTCTCGAACGACAAACTGGTCTTTAAACTGTGGTTCGGGATCAAACACCAAAGCCGAACTCATGGGCTTATGGGTTTCTCTCTCCTTGGCCACTTTTTGGTCCTTAGATCACATTCTGGTGTTGGGTGATTCGAGAATTATAATCGATTGGATAAATCACCAAAGTAAGCTACACGCAGTGCACATCGAAGGATGGAAGGAGAGAACCCTGAAGCTATCCAGCAACTTCTCAGCCATCGAGTTCCGTCACATCCCTAGATCTCAAAACATCGTTGCGGATGCCCTATCAAAGAAGGCATTAAATGGTGTGGTTGGTAGGCTCTCGGTTTATCATGTCGACAAAGGTGTCGAGAGCCCCACCTCCTATTATAATCTATTTGAAGGATAGAGCTTCTATCATTGGTTAGTTATGTTCACTGCTTTGTTAGCCTCATAGATTTTGCTGCGCCCTTCTTGTCAAACAACGAGCGTATTTCTTTCCTCGTTTTCCTCTCTATCATGAAGCATTTTGTCTCTCGAATTTGGTTTGGTCATATATTCGATCGTCCTTGCTTGCAAGGCTGCCAAGATCTATATTGTAAATGGATTTATACTCTTTATAAATTTGAGGTAATTTTTTCATGGAAAAAAAAAAAGTATCCAATTGGATGAAGTTGTGGTGGTGTTGATGGTTACACAATATATTTTTTATTTATATAATTCAATATTATTTTTATTTTTTAATTTATATAACTCCGGTTATTTGTTTAATTGGTCTAGTGTTTATTGATACATTCTTAAATTCTTTAACCGTAAACAACATCATTGTGTACCAAAAAAATTTAGGGTGATTCTTAAAGGGGGTTCTACATACTTATGGGTCTTGGACCGACCACAACCTATTTCATTATGTCTCCAAGAAAATGAGTTCTTAGTCAATGATTTATCGTTGACTTTTGATTACTTTTTCTTTGATTAAAATTATTTTTGTGCTTCTCAAAGTTATATATAGGAAAATTAAAATATTAAAATAGTTATTATTTTGTAATATTTTAATTGTTTTTATTTAAAAAGGTATGGTTAATAACTTGTATGTTGTATTGATGAGCTTTTTGTTAATCCTAATTTTTGAGTCTAAGATATCTTCTTATTTTCATTCACATTGTTTTATTGTATCTCTTATTACTGATCTTTTTGTTAACCCTAAGTTTTGAGTCTAGGATATTTCCATTAACATTGTTTTCGAGGTATTTAAATAGCCTCTGACAAAATAATGTTTTATCAATTAGGTATAACCTAAGTTTATTGAATCTCATTAAATCTATTGAGTTAATAGGTCTGGATTGTCCTCATGTATTAACACTTGTGGTGCTCTATTAACACTTCTACAATGTCAGTGAATAAATCAATCAACTTCTCTAGTGAGTAGATCTGGATTGAATAAATCAGCGAACTTCTGTAGTAAGTAGATCTGGATTGTCAGTGAATAAATCAACCGACTGTTCTATTAACACTTCGTGAGCAGCTTCTGGTTTCTGATTTAATGGAAAATGGCAGTCTGGCTGACTACCTCTTCTATTCCAAAAGATCAACATGCCTGTCATGGCCCGAGCTATACAAAATTGCAGTGGGCATAGCTAGGGGGCTAACTTATCTCACGAATTCACCAAGTCGACCATCATTCAYGGGGAYGCAAAGGYTGCGAATGTGTTTTTGGAYGCCCATCTCAATKCTCTTGWCACAGACTTTGGTCTGGCCAAGTTGAAGAAAGAAGATTWTTTATAAAACGTGCACTTATTGATTGTTCAAACCTACGAGGAAGGAAGTAGTTGTAATGATTTTTTTTGTTGTTTGAGAGTAAGAAGGTAAGCGATGCACAAACAGTGTAAGGCTGGTTTGAGAAAGAAATAATCTTCTTGTCCAGGAAAAAAAGGGGCTTCATTGCATTGAAGGTCCTTCCCAAGTGGAGATAAACACGTAGGGAGTAGAGGTATTTATGTCCACCTATTGTATTTCAGACGCATTAGCAGGGTTTTCATTTTAGCTCCACTACCTTTGTCTCACAATTCTTCTACCTGCTATTATTCTTCTCTTTCCCTTTATGTTTATGTTTGGTTTTGTGGTAGGTATCTCTGGTTGTGGCCATTGAACAAAGAGATGCCAGGCAAAGGCAAATGCAACAGGTGGAAGAGACAAAATTGTAACTCCTCTTCGTCTTGCTCTGCTCCCTGCAATGGCCACGCAAAAGATGAAAAATAGATATTCCAGTCCACCAAGGACCATGACAAAGATGAAATATTGAAGTTGTGGGAGATTAATCAAAGACTTATTAAAATTATCGATAGTTCACGACAGGAATTTAAGGCAGGTTTGTTACACAAGCTCGCTGAAATGGAATCACAAATTCATATTCTTCAAGCTACCCCAACAAATTTCGAGCCCATGATGGGATAAGAAACTCATACAAGAAGTCAAAATTGGGGAACAACTCAGTAACCATTTGAAGGAAGTTGGCAGGGAGTTTAGACAACAACTTGCAAAGAGAGATGAGGAAGATGAGGCTGAGATTTCTAAAGCTTGGCAACAATTGCAGGAAGTCGAGGAGAGATTCAAAAGAGAAATTTCTAAGAAAGAAGAGGACTGTTGAGAAATGGTTTCTGATAAAAAAACCCTAGAAACTAGTGTTTTGCAGTTGACAGATAAAATTAAGGTCATATATGAAGAATTAGAGGCAACACACAAATCCTGGGAATTGGAAAAGAATGGGTTTTTCTCACAGATCGTAGCAGCACAAACGCATACCGCAAAGATCGCTAAATGTAGCCTAAGTGCAGCTTCTCGTTTCTGATTTAATGGAAAATGGCAGTCTGGCTAACTACCTCTTCTGTTCCAAAAGATCAATATGCCTGTCATGGCCGGAGCGATACAAAATTGCAGTGGGCATAGCCAGGGGGCTAACTTATCTGCACAAATTTGCTTTGTCTATCCCCATATGGTGTTTTTTCATAGGCCTTTCTCCACCTCCATAGGGAGTTGCATGATTATTCGTTATGTATGTCCATAGTTTGCCAGGAGAAATGGGAATGTTATTGGGGTTTCGATTGTTATCCGAGTAATATCGGGGAATCAAGACCAACGAAACTCAAGTCACCTAGGAAGATGAGGCAGTAGCCACCAGTGGAAATGTGGAAGTACTCCAGCAAGAACAATGATAAATTCACTCCTCGACTTTGTTTTCATTCCAAACAATAAGCTCACCACTACCATCCCCGAATGGTTGGTTGATATGGGATATTTGGAATACTTGGATCTCTAAAACAACAAGCTCAACGACACCCTTTCTCGATGCCCAAATTTATATAACATGATCTTCCTTAATCTCCCGAGTAATAGCTTGTTCGGTTCATTGTATTTGTGATCAGGCGTGTTTAGGCTACACGTACGAATACACCATACATAAGGAACATTGTTAGTGGGCTACATGTTAGCGGGTTGAAGATACATCGCTCCAGGGATGGATGAAGTTGTTGTTGGAACGTTGAACATTGCGGATCTGTGGTTAAGATACAAACTATGTATTGTCACTAACATCTTACAATGATTTATAGTTAAAAGACCAGTTATTAAACAACCCTCTTTCTTCACAATAGTTGTCACTAACCTTATAGTTAAAAGACTAGAGGTGGCATACCAGATTTCCCGAAAATAGAAAGAAATCTCCTCTTCTCTTCTATTTACCTGTCTATATGCATATACAACTAGCATATAGATAGAGAAATATATATACTTTACAATCTATAACATTTAATTATAAGGAATACAATAAAAAAAAATGACTAGGAATGCATTAAAATTCATATATACTTATAGTCTTCAATAGATACATCAAAATCCTCAACCAAGGGCATGCCACTGCGATTATTTTGTCATTCATAGAGACGTTGAGAACCCATAACACAAGAACCACTGCAATTACAAGAAAGATACACTTATTTAAACAATGTCAAATTAAACCGAGGATTACACCCTAAAGCCCAGTTTTAAGTTATGTCAAACTAAACCCGAGATTTACACCCTAAAACCAGTTTTAAGTTCTATTGATAGATACAATACCTAGAGACTTATCTCTCATTGCAGGTACTGTGATCCAGGTGGATATCGGTGGCCACCCACCTTTTCCGACTGGCTCAAAACAATTTTCTGGCAATTTTGGCAATTTACTATTTTTAGCAGGTTTTAACTTCCGGGGCCATTTTGAGGGCCTAAATGAAGGTTTTTTGAGA
>SNQJ01S0049959.1:1152-12632 GCA_010110895.2 Picea sitchensis | reverse complement strand
GGTTTTCCCTGTGCTATAGCTCTCTGATATACGTGCGGGGTCCAACAGTAGTACTCGGCCCAATATCTCAGGGCACTAACTAAGGAGGCTAGACCGTTCCCTTAGCCGTACTACCCAACTACCCAGGTACTAGAGAGTATCTTCCCGAGTAATTTTCTCAGTTGAACTATAGTAGTAAGGCGGTCGATCGGTTTATCTAAATAGGGCTTCAGGAAATCTAGATCGATCTATACACAGGTGTTGTTTGATGCGCTACCACTCAAAGGGGTACCAACAAGGGTTACAAGGGTGGCCAAAAGATGTGCGCTTAAGTACCACTTGTATTTCCTACGTGTATGAATCCATCAACTACGGGTTTATGCACGTAACGACAAATCTATATGGCTTAAGGACATCGGAATACGTCTCTACCCTGAAAAAAATTTAACCCACAATTTCTGCCAAGGAAAGTGCTCTGATACCACTTGTAATATTCCAGATATAAAAAGTATGAAGAACATAAATAAAATGCTATAAATGGAAGATAAAAAACAATATAACCATAATAACACCACAATAACACATAAATGATATCAAAATAACACTGGAAAGAACACTTTGATTCTGAGAGCAATGTTCACCGGCCTCTTTGAGGGGGGAAAATCAAATCGAGTAGACCTATATTACAATAATATCCAAGCTAGGGTTCTCATACCCTCAACTCCTATTTATACTAAATATGTCTATCAAAAGAAGCATCTAGAGGAAGATCCTTCTAGAAGCGAAAGCTTTTATTAGGACTTCTTACATTCGACTTATTCTACTTTATTGCAAGGCCTTATTAATATTGACCTTTATTACATCCGAATAGATTGTTCTACCTATGTGCGGGTTAGGTCCCTAACAGTTGAAGATCTAGTAGACTTTTCTCTCACTAAAATTGACTAGCCTCTTAGTTTTATTCCTGAAGCTCCTCTCGTTACCCCACCAACAAGTACCTATTTTGATCCAGAGGATTCTAAGTCTTAAGGAGTCAATTCTAATTCAGACAACTCAGGTAATGAGTCATATAATATGGAAAATAACAATGAAGAAGTTCGAGAAGGTAATGATCAAACTAAAAACAATCAACCATGGCTGGCTAGGGATGACCTGGCCATACCAGGGAGGTTGCATAACTTTCCTAGGCACCTAGAGAAAATTCTCCCATAATTTGATCCTGAAACCTTTGGGTTTCTTGAAGACCACAACAAGAAGTTCATAATGGCGATAAGATTGATGGATGTCCAATATGAAGACACAGTATGTAGACTGTTCCCTTATAACATTGATAACTCGACTTCAATGTGGTATTTCAACTTGTCGTTTGGATCCATTAATAATTGGACGGAATTTCAGAAAGACTTTCTTGATAAATTTGTTGAAGAAAAAACTACCGGGCCTTGATGGCTCAACTTTTTTTCGCCACCATGGGTCCCAAAGAGAAAGTCAAATATTGTAACCAGAGATTCGCAACCATCCTCAACAAGTTTCAACTTGATATCAGACCTTCCCAGGAAGTATAGATTGAGGCATATGCTGATACCTTACTAGCCTCTATCTCTATGTTTGTCAAGAGGGTCGCTAAACCTATTCTTGGTGAGAATGTCAAGGAATCCAAAATTATTGAATTCCAAATGAAAGGCTGTAAAGATAGTCAAATTTCCTTATCAAATAAGGAAACATAGAAACCACCGAGGAGAGGACTTTTGTTGACATGACTACCAAGTAAACAAGTAGAAAAAACACTGAGAAATAAAATGCACACATGGAAAGCCTACAAAGAATGGTTATGAATCTATCCAACGAAATTGTGTCCATGAAGAGGAATGTAGGGGAAGGAACATCAAACCCTATTCCTTGCAAACCCTTATTTAGGTAACCTCCACTTTTCAGGGCCATATATCCCCCTCCCACTAACTTGGACATTGAATTAGGAGAAGTTCCCTTAGACTCATATTGTAACTATCACCAAGAATATCATTCAGAAAAGGATTTCCCTCAATGGTCGAATTCCATGAATCTGTTAGCAAATCGTTTATTGGATGGTTGTGCCATGACTGAGCAACCCAATGACCATACATAAAATATTGTAGAAAATGAGGTTAGTGAGCCACCTGATCAAACATCTATGGTTCTGTGGGACATCATTCATACATCATCTTTTGACAGTCCTATAGAAGAAGAGTAATTTTTGGAAATTCTAGGAATCCAAACTAGGAGCAAGGCCCCCATCGTGCAAAATAAAGTTGTCATAGTGCAAGTTCCTAAGAAACCTATAAAAAACACCTTCTTAGCTCAACCAACCCCACCACTTAATTCCTCCCTAAAGTTTCAATCTTGCGAAACAACAAAGCTAGAATATAACATGGTAGAAGACCTGAAGAAGTTGAAAGTCAACATTTTGGTGATGGACTTATGTAGAATTCCTCAACAGAAATATTTACTATTACAAGATTTGGATGAGGATGACAAGATTATGTTAAATCCAAGTCCAAATTCAATCTTGGGGATAGGAAGTTTTGGAGAAATTAGGAAGCCTAACATAAACACAATGTTGTCCGATAAGAAACCTCAGTCATCTGTCTGACCTTTCTTGTTAACCTTCTTTTGATGGTCAAAATTAACCATGATCAACATTCGAGAAATCACCTAGTTAGGGTCCCAATCAAACCGTTTTCTGTTTGGGATGGTGATTTCGACTGGTTATAATGGGTTCAGTTACCCGTTTAAAGGTTTTTCTCCAGTCAATGGATACTTACCTTGAAGCTTTGCTAAATCCTAATTGTAGAAAAGAAAATAATCAATCTATCTCTATTCTAAGCCTAAACTATCCTAACTGAGATATAGCAGTAAATTCATGATGTCTCAGTTAGGAGCAAGAAGAATAACAAAAACTTGAGCATGAGATTAAAGTAAGTTACTAATCTATAAAAGTAGTTGGTATAACCTAATAACGGTTAAAACAAATACACATCAATCTTCACTCAGTAAATAGTTACTGAGGGAAGATCAGATATATATACTCACACTCAATATGGAGGATTTAAAGATATTGAACATGAGGTAAGAAAGTTGTCTAACTAAGTAAACATTTCACAAATAAAGACAACGATTAAAACAAATGCATACCAATAATGAATCTAGTAAATAGTTACTAGAAACTATAGATACAGATACTCACATCCAAAGATTAATTAAAAAATTTGAACTAATCATGAAAGATAGCTTATTGCACAGTATACTAATACTCGAGAATGAAATTTTGATTTCAAACTCAAAATACAAAAGATTTCAAGAAAGAGAAGTCTCTCCTTGCATAAGACCAACCTTTGTCATTCATTCATTCATCCTCCAATCTCCCCTTCTCTTTGAAGCTCATTATTCTTTTATATCCCCTTTGAGCTTGCTTTCCTTCATGATTTTATTCCTTCAAATCCCCTACCATGAATCATATCACTTGGTCTCCTCCACTTTTAAACACTGCAATCCAAACCAAAGACTATTATTAAAACCAAATATTATAAAACTAAATCTAACAATATCGGAAACTAAATCTAATATCAAATTAAAAATTAATGAAATCATACCAAAACTAATTATACTAAACAAAAACAAACTAAGTTAAAACTAAATTAAATCTGAAATAAACTTAAATCTAAAATCTAATAATAATAAATAAAAATAAAATGAATTTAAAACTAATTTAAAGTAAATAAAAGTAGCAAAGTGAAAATTATATACAATTTAACTAAACAAAACCATTAAACTAAAAGTAATAATAAACACAAACTAACTATCTTTTAAAGAATGGCTAGAGAATCTACCATTAGATATTCTTAATAAACTAATTACAACTAAAATAAAAGTAAGAACTAAATTAAAACTAAAAATAAAAGAAAACCGAAATAAACTGGAATCAAAACTATACTAAATGGTAAATAAAATTAAAAACTAAAAGTAAAATTTAGGTTTAACTAAATAAAACTCAAACTAAACTTAAACTAATAAAGAAAATATGAAAAAAAAAAAAAAAAAATTAAAATTTAAAATATAATCTAAATCTAAAAAAACTTAAATAAAACTGAAGTTATAAATTAAAACTATATTAAAAATAAAGTAAAAGTTAGACAAATCTCTCGATTATGATAAAACTATTTAAACTATAATAATAATAATCTATTTTTAAGGTTGCAGGTCAGAATCAAGTCAGCAAACCAAATTGGTGTATGAGACTTCCTTGTTTGTGGGACAAAGGACTCCACTCCACTCAGTCATTTGATTGGTAAAGTTTACGAAGGTATACATACCCTAGCCCCCTCTCGATTTGAACCTATAACCTCTTAAAAAGAAACACATGTTCTTAAACTACATACCTTAAGTTAAAACTAACAAATAAAGATAAAAACAAACTACAAATACAATACCACTAAATTAAAAATGAAACTTAACTAAACAATTTTAAACCAGCGCATTTTTTTAACTGAACTAGGTATTATTAACCCACGTTATCTTTTCCAATATTGTTGCCCAAAACTCTATGATCTTGTAGAGTTGGCATGGATTTTCTTGTGATGTATTGACTTAGTGAAGATTCCTTTTTCAACCGATGTGTTACCTCAAGATTTCCAGGCCAACAAAACTTTAACTTTTAAACTCTGCTTTCTCTTTTACTGTTATACCTTGAAATTTTATGCTTTTCATTTGCAACGATTTTCTGAGTGATACAAATCGAATTGGGCATTCTTCATGGCAGATTCATCTATTTATAGTAAAAATCGGTCTCATATTGCTTTTGTTACTGATTTACAAACTCGTTGAAAGGAGTGATGTTGGAAAACAGGATAAAAAAATGTGCGTATTTTTATTGATTAACCACTCTTCACCAACTTGATAAAATATGTTAACCCTCACGATTCTGTGAGAAAAAATGCCACGTTTATTCCCCAAATTTATGATGTTGCAACTACATTATCTATCTGTTAATATAACCCTTGTATTTCTGGATTTGGTTGTCACGTTCTCAATCTTTGTGATTTGGTGACACGTTGGTTCGGTGATAATCCAGCTGAATGGAGGCATGATATTATGACAGTCAAAATCAAAACACCAGTAATCTACGATCAGTTAATGCTAGACTCATCATGTTAAACCCAATGATTCCTTGCAAAACACTAAAATTCATCATGGGCTTGTGAATAATAACGAACTCTAAATTAGGTGGGATTCTTCCTTTTTAGCAGTGTTCTGGTGGCATGGTGATCTTATAACCTTATCAACATGTGTAATATTTCTACATACCTGCACTTCAAGAAGACACAAAGTTAATTAAATCTTTACATTCTTTTGACATGTGAAAGTATAAAAAATACTTATCACAAAACCTGGAGGTATAATGATAACACGTGATATAACCAAAACATAATATGGCTAAAGAAAATGTGCAAGCATTTGTAAATTTGGGGTTTAAGTTATTAAATCATACAAAGAAAAACTTATGCATCAAAAATGATGTATTCTCAAATGTTTCTAACCCTTTTAAGAAAATCATCTTATATATAAATGGATTTTAAACCTAAGCTCCCCACATAAAGTTATTAGTGAAAATTAGCAAAGTAATGAAATTTGCAAAACAACAACGTTTATGACTACCAATTTCCATGAAGCTAAGTATATATTCCAGTTGAGATTTGTTGACATGATAATGATGAGCTTCTAGATATTGTGTGTAAATTCATCTGTAGTGTAAGAGTCATTTTTTCATGAAAATAATAGTTTTCTAAAAATTAATACTTAGTTCACATTAAAAATCATTACTTCACTTTTAGTATCTGATATATGCTCTTTTAAAGCTTTGAATAAGTGTATATGATAATAAATTTAATTGATTTAATTTTATTTTCCAAAGACAAGAAAATTATATAAAATGCATAATTTTGAGCAAAAGTTTAATACTAGTAAAAATCAATTCTTAATGCAATTTCAAAACTATTAGCTCACTTCTATTCCTTAACATACATTCTTTCAAGAATGAATCAAATATCTTAAAATTTCACTTTTACTTGAATTATTGTGATCTACCAAAGTGTTCAAATAATTAGTTAATAAATTCAAACTTTGAAAAAATATAATGACAACCCAAATTTACTTAAACCTAGGCATGACACCATCTTAGGCAAGTTCATAAAAGCATGCAAAAAAAGATTGAGACTACACATTTCAATAATATGTGTGGATGAAGCAATGAATAAACCTGAAGCAAGAACCAGACTAATGAAATCATAAGCATTAGACAAGATGTATGCACGAGGACTCACTAATGATTGATTTAAGAAACATTAATAAATGGGCGTGGAAACTAAACAATGGAGAGAAGAGAAAATATAAAATCAAATGAAAACTAATGCAATCAAAAGCAATATTTTCAAAAATTTAATGGGGGCCCCTTAATTTTTTTCAAAATTTAGGGGACTTGTTGTTTACCACACCACCTTCACAATTTATAACAAAAATTTGCACAATTGTTTAGTTGATTCTGGCACTTCCTCAAATGTTATGCCTCTATCAATGTGCAAGAAGATGAATGCTACTCCTACCAAAAATGACATGCATATCATTCAATTAGATAGAACTAAAGTTAAGGTGTTTGGGGAGTTGAAAGATGTTATGATCTGGATTGCCTCTAACCCAAAATTACACTAGGTCATACATATCATAATTGTAGACATTCCAGAAGCCTATGGGATGTTGATAAGCAGGGATTGGTCCAAAACATTACATGGATATTTCAGTATGGATTGGTCCCGCTTGTGGTTACCACTAAAAGGAATTCCTAACATGATCATGATCAACCGAGAAAAATATTTGAAGCATATTGTTACATACCTAGAATCCCATAACAAACATTCCTCTACCGAATTCCCATTTTTAGGAAATTATTCTTGTGACTATGACTTTGGTAATTTCTCACCATGCTTGTCCAAAGTATTATTTTCACAGAAGTCATATTTTCCACTCCAAGACAACCCCAAAATAATTGAGCAATACATTAAACCTGAACAAAATCTTCATGCTCAGTCCATGAAATATGAAAACCCAAATCCAAAGTTGGATTGGAACAAGAGAGTACCAAAATTTATTTTCGAAATCTGGAATTTTTTATTTGACGGATCAAAATCCAAAGAAGGGGCTGGTGCAGGATGGATTTTCATTGATCTAGTAGGAAAACATAGTTTTGTGTCTTGTAGATTAGAGTTTGCATGCACAAAGAACACTGTCGAATACGAGGCACTAGTTCAAGGACTTAAGAAAGTTGTTGATCTAGATATCAAGGAACTAATTATATTTGGTGATTCATAAATCATTTTCAGACAAGTAAAGAACACTATCCATTATAATTCCATTCATTTAAGGAATGATCAGCAAGAAGTTCACAAGTTGATAAAAAGTTTCCAAGCATTCAACATAACATCCATACCTCGATCTAACAATATGTTGGTTGATTCTTTGGCCACAACAACTTTGATATTATTTCCCTTGGAGGATTATGAATCCTCGAGGTTTTCTATATAATTATTGTACAAACCTTCTGTCTTAAATAACATTTCCAACTAGAGGGTATTTGAGGGAGATGAACGAATTATATCATTTTTGACTAATGAAGAAAATTTCAAAGACTTGGCTATCAATGATGAAATTTTTCAAAAGATAATTGGAGAACATGATAATCAAGATACTAAACCAACAAATGGAAATAGTTAGACCCAACCTAAATTCCACACTATGCCTCGAGGAGTAGTTATTCTTGAAAACCTTTTTGATTTACAAGAGAAGTTCAAAAGAACAAAAAATACCAAAACCAACAGTTCGTGTCCATCCTATGAAGTCATAAATATAGGAATTGTTGAAAATCCCCAAAACATTAACCTTGGGATATCACTATCCCTTGAAGAAAAGAAGGCTTACCTAAGGTTGTTGAAAGAGTATCAAAATGTGTTCACCTGGTCCTACCAAGATTTGAAAACTTATGATACTAAGATCATTCAACACACAACCCCGCTAAGGCCAGAGGTTGAGCCTTTCCAACAAAAGATAAGAAAATTTCATCCATATTTGGAACCCTTGATGCAAAAAGAGCTCAAGAAAATGTTAGATGTAAAGATAATATTTCAAGTAAGATGCTCTGCATGGGTATCCAACCTAGTTCCTGTTAAGAAAAAGTCCAGACAGATTCGTTTATGTGTATACTTCATAAAATTGAATAGGGCTTCAACAAAAGATAACTACATTATTCCTCCCGGGAAGTAAATTCTGCAGACTGTATCAGGAGCACACATTTTCTCACTTCTGGATGGATTCTCCGGATATAACTAGGTTTTGGTATCAGAGGAGGATAGATTGAAGACCTTTTGAAATAAATGGGGAACATTTTCCTACAAACACATGCCTTTTGGGTTAATTAACGCAAGAGATACTTTCCAAAGGGCCATAGATGTGAAATTTTGAGGGTTAATAAACAAGTGTGTAATGGTATGCTTGGATGATGTTATTGTTTACTCCAAGGATAGATCAGACCATATTGCTCATCTCACCTAGATTTTTGAAAGATGCAGAAAGTATGGGATATCTTTGAATTGACAAAAACCATATTCAGAGTTGAAGAAGGGAAACTCCTAGGCCATATAATTTCTAAAGATGGTATCCATATTGAACTTGAACACATAAAAGAAATTTCACAACTATCATCCCCTCATAATAAAAAATCCATGCAATATTTCTTTGGGAAGATTAAATTTGTAAGGAAGTTCACCCTAGATTTGTAGAGACAAATAAACCCCTATAGAGAATGCTACACAAGGATGCTGAGTTCAAATGGACCAAGGAGGGGAAAGAAGCATTCAAAGGTATTAAAACTATCATATCTCAATCCCCTTCTACACAACTATGATTTCAACAAGGACTTCTTCCTCTACACTTTTTCTTCAAATCAATCATTAGTTGCGGTCCTCACTCAAAAGGATGATGAAAACAAGGAGGTCCCTGTCTCATTCATGAGTACCAACCTACAAGGACCAGAACTTAACTACCCGACCATTGACAAACAATCCTATGCTATCTATAAAGTGGTAAAACACTTCAAACCTTATATCCTGACGAACCACACAAAAGTCATAGTGCCCCACCCAACTGTTAGGTCACTGTTCATGCAATAATAAATGGGAGAAAGAAGAGGTAATTCGATCGTTTTCATCCAATAATTTGACCTAGAGATTAAAACAATGAAGATTGTCAGGGGTCAAGGACTATGCAAACTAGCCGCAAAATCCCAAGACTTGATAGAAACTGAGAATTCAGGTTGGGACAATGAGTTGTATTTATGGTGTGGTGAAGTATTGTACATCCCACCCATACAAGACTCCTAGTACGTCAACTTATCTTACTTCCTCCAAAGCAGTACTTTCCTTGAATACCTAAAACCGAGAGAGAAATTAACGTTGAGGCTAAAATATGCATGATACCATATCATTAAATCAATACTCTTCCGCTTAAATTATGATGGTGTATTCCTAAGATGTCTCAAAAAGGAAGATGTTGAAAGGGTATTGAAGGAACTCCATGACGGTCTTGCAGAGGGACATTTTGTAGGAGAGAGCATAGCTCATAATATTTTAAGGGAATGATATTATTGGCCAACTTTGTTTAAGGACACTCACACATATGCTATAAAATGAAAATTTTGTCAAATGAGTGTTGGAAAAGAGAAGAAAGCGACCATTCCATTGCAACCAATGTCAATTTCTAGGCCTTTTGAGAAATGAGGAATAGATATAATAGGAGAGATAAATCCAAAATAATCCAAAATAATCCAAATAATACAAGTATATACTAATTGTTATTCATTACTTTAAAAGGTGGCCGAAATCCATTCCCCTTACCCATGTCAACAAGAAAGTAGTGATATACTTTCTAGAACAACACGTCATGAAGAGGTTTGGGGTGCTTTCGGTTTCAGTATTTGATAATGCTGTATATTTTTCTTCTACTCTCTTAACTAAATTTTATTTAGATAAATGGATTATACTGAGTTATTTTGATAAAATTTATCCATAATGAAATGGTGTTGTCTAGCCTACTAATAAAATTTTGGTAAATATCCTTAAGAAAACAGTGGTAGAGAATCACCAAAATTGGCACAATGCATTGCACAATGCTATGTGGGTTGACAGGGTATCCCCTAAGGAATATCTAGGGAATTATCCTTACTTTCTAGTGTACAGACGAGAATCCATATTTCTAACTAACTTATACCTTCCATCCTTGCAACTTTCTCAATCGTCAAGAGGAAAACTCTCATCCAACTTTCTAAGTCCTTCTCCCCGTACAACCAACAGATCAAAGCCATCAAAAATATGTATGGTTCCTTGAGTTTCACTATATTGTACCATCCCAAACCCTTAAAATTTTCAATTTTGAGTACCACTTTTCCTTTTAATCATTTTTGCACTTCTCCTTTTGGTTTTACAAAGGTTGCATATTTGCCATTTGTCAAGCTTATGCGAAACCAACACGTATGCTAAACCACACAGTACAACCTATAGAACATCGACGCCGATCAACATTGGGCGTAGGCTGAGTCAGGGAACAAACCCATGGTTGTGCAACCCACTCATAAAAGTCTTCACTCTGATAGTATCGGGAATAGGTGATGTCAATAAGAAAACGTGCGCTAGAAAACCCAAGAGATATTCGCCGACACCGATAGACATCAGGAATCGACACTTAATGTTGTACATGGGAAAAGGGACAAACAAAGAGGTATTCGTCAACGCCAAAAGACACTGGCATCGAGGCGAGCAATATCCAGCCTGCTGCAGAGTCTTTAAGACTCTGCAGACTGGATGCCCGTGCAATCACGCTCGTGTATTCCCATCCGCTACCCATCCGCATCTATGTTCCCATTTAGCCCCTCATCAATGGTTCCATCCGCTCCTTTTCCGACTCCCGCCGACTCTGGTGGCTCACTCAACCAGACGGCGTAACACAAAACACCGTTAACACTTGACAAGAAGTGATGTCAATCCGTGAGTACGGTGACAAGTGATGTTTACTCCCTCCCCGCCCATTTTTAAATTTGAAAAAACCTGCCCTGTTCACCTCACTCCGCACCTGCGCTCAAATCCTCTGTTTTAGTCATTGAAGCACGGCGCCCATTTTCAAATTTGAAAAAACCTGCCTGTTCACCTCACTCTACACCTCTGCATCTGCGCTCAAATCCCTTGTTTTAGTCATCCAAGATCCTGTGAATGATAAAGGATTTTTGATAACTTAGGATGGGGGAAAGGCTGAAAATGATAATTGTAGCTCTTGTCAATCAAGTAATGGGATCTGCGGTTACAGTGTTTCTGGCACCCATAAGAATGAATTTGTATGTTATTGTAAAGATGGAACTCGTCCCAATAATT
>SNQJ01S0049958.1:0-17781 GCA_010110895.2 Picea sitchensis | reverse complement strand
AAAGGCGAGGTTACCCCGCCTAGGGACGAGGCAGATACCTCCAAGAAAAGGAAGATTACCCCACCGAGGCCCTCATCCAGAAAGAAAACTAAGGCCACCCGGACCATGCTTACCCCAGATGATTTTGACTTCTTAATTGTCGCACTGAATGATGTTTCATTAGAGCTTGAGAAAAAGAAAGAAGAAAAGAAGGAGGAACTATTCCACCGGATCACAGGTGAATTCAAAGAAGCACAAGAGGCACTTCAGTCCAACCAAGTAGTTTCTAAGGCACCGTTAACAATGGAAATATCAGGAACAGGCAATGAGCCCACACAGTTACGCCAGATCGCTGAGAAAGTCGAAGCTCTCCTTTGACGAGCTCAAGAAGACATAGTGAAAGCCACCTAGGGTTTGGCGCAAAAACAGAGCGTGCATGAAGAGAAACGAAGAAAGGCAGAACAAGGGCATCTTGACTTACAAACAAAATGGGAGGAGGAAAAATCCCAGTTACAGTAGAGCAAGGACTAGTTGCTAGCAAAGCAACTTGAAACACAAGAAAGAGTTCACAAGGCACTTCTCTCTGTGACGATCATAAAAGTGAAGATGGAAGATCGTCTTCCACAATAGGTGACCCAACTGGAAGAAGTAATCCAACAACTTCGATAGCGCATCACAGATCTGTAGCTCCGCACCATTCCTGAGACACCCCAAGAGATAAGAGATCTAAGAGAGGCCACTGCTCGAAGTGCAGTCAACCGATTAAAAACTTTGGCTTCAGAATGTAGGCAGCTAAGCACTAGAAGTGCCCAAACCTATGAAACCCTCGTAGAGAATCTAGAATTGCATACATTGGAGGCACAACTCCACGAAGAAAAGCAGCATGTAGATGTGCTACAAGCGCAACTGAAGTCCATGACCCCAGTCGAAAGAATGAAGAGGTTTGTAGAGAAACACACAAACCAACAACAAGTACACATGTTGCAAAGTAAAGTAATGGACATCTCTCAATGACTGCAACCACTCCAAGAGAAGGCATGCCAACTGTTTGCCAAACTTGAAAGCTAGGGATTTGAACTCGAACAGGGTGTCATCACTGTAGAAAAGTGCCTAGAAGGACCGCTCAACGACACAGTAATCCAGGAATTTACTGAACAAGAGGTTGTCGCACTGCATCAGGTCGAAGCCGCTTGAGCCAAGCTCAAGGCGTTCGAAGAAGAATTGGTCAGACCTGAGTGACTCGGAACGAGTCACAGGTGAGTGTTGGGGGCATGTTGGCCCTTGACCAAGTTTAAGAGTACTTGGTCATACTTGACCACTTTTGGGACTGCGACAACTTGCCAAGGAAGGAGCGCAACGTGAAGAAGAAAATAAGGAAGCAATACTTGGGGTCCATTTTAGGGTTTTGGATTGATGTAACGGTTAAGGGATGTCGGCTTGTGGGCTTACCCACGTTTAGGCCCATTTTGTAATCTAGAAATAGGCAATGTAGATAGTAAGATAAGAGGAGATAGTAATTTAGTACATCTATGTGATGTATGAATGAAAGCTTAGTGCTAGTCATTGGATCTGTGTGACTGGATGTATCTTAGAGTGCTCTATGCATGAGATCGAAGAGCTAAGTGCGGGTTGTTATAGTCTGAAGAGAAAGGAAGAAGGATCTAGTGAGCTGCGCAGATATTCTGTCCTGTGCAAAGTAAGGGTCATTAGAGCTCTATGCTGTAACTGCTTGACCAAGATAATATAAAGAAGACTTTGTGGACATAGCCCCAGGGTGGGGGTGAACCATGGTAATTGTGTGTATAGTGCTTTGTGCTTCGCTCTTATGTATTTATCTCTTTCTTGGCTAAGTGCTTGATGTGATTAAGTAGATCTAGTTATTCTCTGTGATGTTGATGAATGAATGAACATTAGATCTGATATATGAGATGCTTAGTTCTTGATCTCTTGAATCTAACCTATATTTCTATGGATAAGTACTGAATCATTCTTAGTAGAAGTATTCACTTTGATTATCTGTGCCTTGTGCGAAGTATATTATGAATGTATGTTAAGGAATAACTGATGCTAAGTGCGTTGTAAGAAAGATAATCATAGATATGTGTCCCATCTAAGGTTGCAGACACCTGAGTCTTGCAACCACCCCTGCCTCTACCTCGGGTGAGAATTCATCTGCTTCGCAGGTGTTGTCGAAAGGGCCGGTAGTTAGGGCTTTGTTGGTGCACTCTTGAGCGTTGAACCCTGGGTCTGCCACTATGCCAACCGTGTTTTATCATGATATAGTCTACTACGAGCTAGAAAGATGAGGTTGTTTTGAAGTTGCAAGTGCTACAACTGGTGACTCATAAGACATATGAATTTGGGCTTCTACAAATCTATGTCAAAGGGTATGAAATCGTGTGCCGTTAGTATCTTGCTTTTAACCAGTTTGCTTCAATATTAATTTATGTATTTTCAGACAAGTACAACTAGTTTTTTGGGTTGTTATTTGATAATGTGCACCTTACACATAGTGAAATTACCTTTTTTATGCTACTGGTTGGAATGGTGGGTTGGAATTTTTTAGGGGTGTGTTGTATATGTGAAATAGAATAGGGAGCTTATTACTATTTTATTTTTTCAGAAGCAAGTTAAGTCAGTCAGGGTTTGTTGCAGAAACTGTGTAGGCCGAAAATAATCAAAGGTGTACAGAAGAAGAACCTCATGCATAGTGTAGCTACTTCTTCTCTATTACAGGTTGGAATGGTGGAGTGGAATATTTTTTTGGTGTGTGTTATATGTGAAATAGAAGTGGGGGTTGATTATTGTTTTGTTTTTTTCAAAAGAAAGTTAAGCCAGTGAGGGGCTATTATAGAGAGTGTGTAAGATGAAAACAATCAAAGGTGAATAAAAAAAAAGGCATGTTGTTTTGAGGTTTCATTTTTCACATTGTTTTTGTGTTGCAAAATGAGTTTATCTACCATCTGTTATGTTAAAGTTCAAAAAGACGAAGCTCTTGTCAATCTTCAAGTGTCGTGACTCAGGAGTTGAAAAACTTGTGATGTTGGGCTTCTGCAAATCTATTTCAAAGGGTAAGGAATCCTCTGCATTACGTGCTATATGCCAAGGAATATTAGAAATTGATTCTTATTTTGTTTTTTCATAAATAAGTTAAGTCTGTGGAGGGTTATTTTCAGTGACTACATAGGTCAAAAAGAGTCAAATTTAAACAAAAACAAAAAGGTGTGGTGTTTCGAGCTTGTCTTGTTCTTTTTATTTTGCAGTTGATTGGTGCTATGGAGATAGCCTAAAGCAGTGGAGACATTTTCCTATGAGATATGTTTACAAGGTATCTACAATACTTGTTGAAGAATCCCACGGTGCCCATCTCTTACATTTCCTTTGACCAATGTATATGATATTGATTTACATTTCTTGAACCTATGCAATTAGTTTGTGTGCTTGTTGTTTAATAGTGTATGCTTTATGATAGTGCAGGTGTTGTGTTTTATTGGACTTTTTTCTAGTGTTTTATTTAACCCTTTTCTTGTTTATCGTATGCACAAATGTATGTCTTCATAGTGCTCTTTCATTTTCATTTACATTTGAAGATGAAAATAGTTGCATTTTCAAAACATATATCTTAATCTTAGGAATATGATGCAAGTCATGCAAGAAATAGGATCCTAGTTCATATTGATATGATTGCAATGTGTCTATATCTTTGTTGTCTAAACAAACCAAGAAATGATGTATTGATCCATTACCCAATTCAATGGAAGAGTAACGAAAATGTGAGGGGGACGTGGAATGCATCAAACAAGTAATGTTCAATAGTAAATAAAAAAATGCATCCAATCCAAAAAGGTGATATCTCTGTTGTAGATGGTCAATATTTTGATGTGCAATGCATTGTTACTTATGTGCAAAGCCTTTTTATTTGACAATTTTTCTGCATTCTTCATAGCTATATCTTTTGTGATTTGTACAGGTTTTTTCCTGGCACAATAAACATTTGGTCTATTTTCAAATTTTGTGCGGATAATTGATATCATTTCTCTAACATCCCTACATTTTGGTGCTTTTGCACATCGACACTTGCAATAGTTTTTCTTGATGTATTGTGTCAAGCCATGTGGTCTTCACAGTGGCTGGGTCATTTATGGTAAGTTGAATTGGTTGGATTTACGAGGAGAAGACAAGGATTTAGAACTAGTGCAAAACAAATGTCCCACTTTTCCATGGGTTGGATAATGGTTTCTAGTTATGATTGGCCATATTTCAGAGGTAATTCATGTGTTTGGATAGGAAATTTTAGTAAATATGGGCCATGCATTTTTTCATGAAGAAATTGAGGATAAGTAATGCATTTATTTTTGAAAATTTTCCCAGTCAAAATCTTTTTTTATGAGGTATTTTTTTTAGGTTGTCCGGAGGATTTTTCTATGAATATATGTATGCACTCAGTGAATTTATGTATTACGTACCTCCAATCACCATAGAGGCATATCATTAGTGCAATCAACACTTGTGTATTTTCAATATGTGTGCGGTGAATTTATACCATTTATCGTCTTGCACTTGTGCAACTTTGAAGTTCCAATAGTTGGGAACCGCGAATCAAAGCAATTCACCTTGATGGTGTATTGATATTTGGAAAATCTCTTGGTAAAAAAACCTTTTCTATGAGGGAATTTTTCCAGGTTGTCAGAAGGATTTTTCTATGAACATATGTCTGCACTCAGTGCAATTACTTGTTGTGCACCTCTGCACTTCGTAGAGGTATGTTGGTAGCATAAGAAACACTTGTGTATTTTCAATGCTTTTGCGAAGAATTTGTGTCAGTTATCATAGTGCAATCATGCACATATAGCCTGCAAACTCTAATAAGAAATGTAATTTCTATGATATCCCAATCATTTGTAACACACTGATTTGGTCGGATTTACAAGGAAAGGGCGACGATTTAGAGCTACTGCTAAGGATGTCACACTTTTCTAGGGGTTGGTGTAAAACCCTATTTTCCCCATGATTATAATTATTCTAAGACTTTATATAATGTGATTATGAAGCATGTAATTATTATATTAATTAATGGAAAACACCATAAAGTTGATTGAGAGGGAAATTCCTTGAGTACTAGACATGATATCACAATTGGGATTGGTGAGGGGGAGGGAGAAGTTTCAAAGAAGAAAATACAAAGATTGCTTAACATTCCAGCTCACACCTGAACACATTGAATACACTTGTTGGGCGCAGGCCTATTTTAAGGAAATTCCTAGTTTGAGGAAAGACCTAATTCTGGAGCATGTGAAACATATGGCAAGAAGGAAACATGCAGAAAAATAAGGAAAGGCAACATGTAAGAGGAAAATCCACACGGAAGGAGGAATAAAATCCTAACCATATTAGGGTTAGGCTTTTTGACAAAGGTTGTAACGACTATAATCCTGTAAAATAGTATAAATAAGAACCTAGGAGGTATAGGTTGGGGTTTTGTCTGCTCAATTTTTGTTAAGTGGCTAAAGATTGTTGATAATTGTGGATAAGGGTAGATTTTGAGGGTTAGATCACAGGCTGGGGAGCCTCGTGTGATCCAATCTGCCTCACAGAGGTTCCTTAACCTCATCAGGATTGTAGGAGTGAATATGTAATGCGCGCAATGCTAGATTTTGCAGCAGACTAAATAAAAGAGCAGAGAAGCCAAATCTTTGTGGACATATCCCGAGAGGGGGTGAACCATGGTAAAACATGTGTTATATGTGATGTTTATTGAAGGCTTACTTCATGTTAATGTTTATCTTATGAATGAATTAACTAGATGTATTAGAATGCATGCATGAGCCTGAAGATGAATGAATCCTAAAAATAGTTGAATGAATAACAAGATAAATGCATGAAGAAGATAGAATACAACCTAAGATCCCCACTCATTCCTATATTGAAAGCACTTGAGAATTGCAGTCACCCATAGATATATCTCAGGTGAGTCTGCACTATGTGCACTACACACAGCGTTGCCTTCTGGTTTACCAGGAGGGGCGATAGTTTTAGAGGTTTTTATTGGAAACCTGTTCATATCTAAACCTGGGTCAAACCAAGAAGAAGTATAAGGGAGATCTAACCCAAAAAATGGTTATGTTGTCAGTTGGAACTGCATAGGATTGAGTGGACGAAATGTGTGGAAGAAACACATGGAGAATGAAGGTATAGAAGGGAATGCTTAGGCCATGGAATCCAAAAAAGGAAGAGATCAAAAGATGGTTGAAAACAAAGGAACTTGAGTTTGCACAGAAGGACAACATAAAACCTAAGCTAACATCGTGCAAATATCTGGACAAATACATGTTTAGTGACTTGCATGAGGTATTTTTCTTTGATTTCCCGCATTTGTTGCATGAGTGGTTATTGAGGTTTAAAGACAAACACCCAACAAGTCGAATCAGACAACTATAGTGGAATCCCATGGAGATCGCGCGGTTATAGTAAGTTAACAATAAATTTACGCGCACAATAGATTTCTGGTTAGACAATATTGTTGAAAGGTTTATCACCGAATTTTTAGTAGATACTATGAAGTCTTACAGCACAACAAAGCATGATTTTATAAAAGGACCCAGAGGTATATATATCATATCGTTGTATACTTTAATCAATATTTTATTGTATAACAACGATGTGATGACCATGGAATCATAAAGATAAACTTCTCTGCGTGCATGGGGGAAGGGGGGAAGCATTAACAGGAGGTTGAGAAATGGAGGAAGATATGGATAAGGGAAAGAAGAAGAAGGCCATGGACCCAATCATGATAGAATAAGACCAGATAAATAATATAATGGAAACAACTCGAAAGACGTGCAATGGAGTACCCTACCAATATAAGATGAATAACAAGAAGAGAGCCATAGCTAATAGAGAGGGCTTGGAAATAAATGAGGAAGAGTTAGAGGATCTTCAGGATGTAGAGCAGACTGAGGAAATCATGTGTACAACATATGAAAGGAAAAAAGGAGGTCCAAAGGAAGGAACAGAAGTTAGAACTCCAATCCAAGTCACCGTCAGTGTGGAACCTACAACCCCGTGTGTGACTAAGACACCAGAAAGAACACCAACGTTTAGACAACCGAATTTTAGTGGAATAAATATAGAAGGAAACACATCCAAAAAAGGAGAAACAACTGGAGGAGCCAGTTTAGGAAGTAACATTGAAATATCTACACCACCCGGAGGTAGTAGTTCAACACAGTTTAAAATGGAAGGACATGATCACACAATCAGGTTACCAAAATTTCGGGGAGAGGCATCAGAGGACCCTAAAAATCACTTATTCATCTGTGAGAATATCTGGTTAGCAAAGCATATCACAGATGAAGATACAAAACTTTCATTGTTAGTTATCATGCTAAGAGACCATGCACTGGATTGGTGCATGAGACTAGATGTAAATAGTCCACCAGGAGTAACAAGGACTATTACAGATGTGAAAAAACTACTGATAAGAAAATTTTAGAAGCCCAACTCAAAAGATCAGTACATGAACGAAATGATTGAAATTAGGAAAAAAACAGGTGAGTCTATTTGGGAGATTGATCAGAGGTTTAAGCATCTCAAAGGTAAGTTGAAATATTCCATGACTGGCATGCAACATAGACATCTATTTGTGAACTCACTATTACCACATTTGAAATACTCATTAAGAAAACATAAGTTCCAAACTCAGGAAGCCTTACAACTGGAAGAGAACCAATATCAGAAGACAGATCCAATAATAGAAGATTTGAAGGAGGATTTGAAGAACCTAACATTTCAGCTTAACCAGAATAAGGGAAAAGAGAAACGAGAATTTGTTTGGTGTATCACATGCAGGACAAAAATACACCACAAGAGAAAATGTCCCAACTTTCACGTAGTACATGGAAACAAGAGTGCCAAATCCTTTTCCAACAGGAGGACCATGATGCAAGATTTGTAAAACACATGGGCATGATCCATATCATTGTCCAATGATGCAAAAGTATATGATAGTACCCAAAAGTTCATACTGCAATTTTTGCAAGTCAATGGGTCATGATGATAAAGATTGTAGGACAATGGAGCTCATGAGAGAAAGAACTTCAGATACTTATAGGGTGCAAGTAGAAATGATGATAGGACAAGATGCACCTCAGTTAAACCAGGCACCACCACCATACTATAATGCACAACAACAATATAACAATGCACAACCACAATACAACAACATGTAGCCACACTATAACCTCGTGCAGTATAATCAGGTATCTTAGTACAATGCACCAGGAGGAGATCAAGATGGATAGAGAGGTGGAGGATGAGGAATAAGAGGATTTGGATGAGGCAGAGGACCAGTAGTGTGCCAAAATTTCCAACAACCAGAACATTATGCAAGGGAATTCCCACTCCCACCAGTGACATATATGTACTTTTGCGCAACAAACCATGATACAGAAGACTGTCCAACACTCTTGGGAAATATCCAAGAAAAAAAGAACGAGAACAACCAGAATGTCCAATGGATATCTACAGAATCCAAGGACGATGGGAGAAACATCAATATAGTCACTCGAGGAGGATCTAAAACAGGATCAGATGCAGTAAAACAAGATCCAACAAAACACCAAAGGGTTAAGTATAATATTGAACCAAAAAAGAAGTTTGATGCACAAAAAGAAAAGGAAACATTTAAGGAGGCTAGACAGTAGTTTCTCAAGAAAAAAATTGCATCTACATTAGCCATGCAACAAACTCAGAACTCACCAATGTACAAAATGCCCTCCTTAATGGACCACACTAGTGAAGCACAATCGTTAGAGCAAGTAAGTAACATAAAAAAAATTCTACAATCCTGTGTTAAGTTATTGAAGGATCCATCATCTGTTAATATCTTACAAAATCTGCTAGAAAGAGGTAACACATAGGAAGAAGGAAAGTTAGAACATAAAACAATGAATCATATCCATGCAAGAAGAAGGACAAATAGAGAATTCAAACTGGATGCCAACATTGGGGATTTTAATATGGGTGATATCATACTGGATTTAGGCTCTGGAGTAAATGTTTTACCTAAGAATACATGGTAGTGTATGAGAGAACCCACACTAGGTTATTCACCTATCTAGATGAAATTAGTAAATCAACATAGAGTGCTACCAATTGGAAGGGTTAAAGGTGTGATATTAGATTTGGATGGAGTGCACACTATGGCATATTTTGAAGTAATAGAGATAGTAGATGCAACAACACATTACCCAACATTGCTTGGACTAGATTGGGAATTTGATAACCAGTTCATAATCAACCTAAAGACAAGGAAAATAATGTTTGAATCAGGTGAATATAGAGTCATTTCACCATTATATCCTTCAGAAGGAGAAAGGTTTGTAGAACCCACTTGTTTGGATATGGAATAAATAAATCAATTGTACATAACCACTGCTCAAGAAGAAGATTATGTCAACCCAACTGCATATGGGGTACTAAGATGGAGAAGCCTTAAATTGTGTGCTTTTGATTCAGATACAGGGTTGGAGAATTAGCCACAATGATTACATGAAGTTTCCATAAGAAGGTGTGCAAGAATAGACTACGCAGTAAGATGGGTTGGCATAGAGATAAGAGAACATCCTATTTTTCATGGGGTAAATGAATTAGAGTAATTTCTAACAAAATATGAAGATGAAGTATTAGAAAATCAAAGGCTATTAGCCCTAGATATTTCACTCAAGGCCACACCTACAAGATGGTGGGGTGTGCACAAGGAAACAATTCAAGACTGGTATCAATGTAAATGATTACTCTGCATTAGATTTGGCCCAAAGCAGAGGAGCAATAAAATGCAGAAGTACGATGGACAGAGAAAACTAGTTGAACACTTAGAGAAGTGCAGGACACGGTGGAGGATGACACCACCATAGGAATGGCCTCATCACTTTATCCATACATTGGAATGAATTCCAGGGAACTGGTATATAGACCAAGAGATGCACAAAGGTACTACATAATGGACATCATTACAACATAACTTTTTAGTAACCTTCTCATTTGAACATGAGAACCCCAACATGGATTCAACACTGAAGTTGATACAAGGAATGATATTTACTAATGAATGAGAGGTTGAAATCATGAAGAAATATCAAAAACAAAACATACAGATAGTCAAAGAGTTACTTTCATGCTATCATGTTGAAGAGGAAGCACCAGATGAATATGATCCACGCAACATTCATATTACATATATTGAGGGAGAAAGAGAGGTGGAAGGTCCATCTCTAGAGTTAGAAGTATTTGTTGCACCAATCAAATTTAAGAAATTTAACATTGGGACAAATGAAAATCCTAAAATGGAAAGTATTGGAGACTATTGGGATGAACAAATAGTAGAATGAATAACAAAGTTACTTCATGAATAGAGCGACATGTTCCCAATGACCTTTACATAGATGAAAGGAATAGAAGGGGATCTAGGGGAGATGAATATACCTCTAACCTGAGGAAAGACCTATCAGGAAGAGACCTTACAGATTGAATCCAGTGTATAATAAGAAAGTGAAATCATAAATTGACAGAATGTTGGAAGCTAGTATCATAGGACCAATAGAGGAATCTGAATGGATTAGACATATGGTAGTCCAAGAAAAGAAACAGGGGGGGATAAGGATTTGTGTGGATCTGAAGAAACTTAATGATGCTTGATTACATGACCCCTTCCCTACCCCTTTTACAGATGAGTTCTTAGAGAATGTGGGAGGCCAGGAGGCATATTCGTTTACAGATGGATTCTCAGGTTACCATCAGATCAAAATAAATCCATAGGATAGGTATAAGACTAAGTTTGCTACAGAATGGGGATCCTACCAATATAAAATCATGCCATTTGGGTTGAAGAATGCACCGGCCATTTTTTCAAGAGTAGTTGTACATGCTTTTAAGGAATTCATACATCATATTCTAGAAGTATATATGTATGTCTGGACATATATAGTCTATTAAAATATCATGTAGAAGTGTCAAGACTCATGTTGGAGAGATGTAGGAAATGTCAGATATCATTGAATATCAAGAAATGCATTTTTGGTACACCTTTTGGAATATTGTTGGGACATATAGTGTGTAAACAAGGTTTACTAGTGGATCCTGCTAAGATTGCAATCATTGTAAATTTATCACCACCAAAGTCAGTGCGCCAGTTAAGAGAAACACTGGGACATACAAGATATTACATGAAATTTATAAAGGGGTATGCACGGATTATTGCACCCATGGAAATTTTTTTAAATAAGGACACCATATTTCAGTGGAATGAGTATTTTCAACAAGGATTGGACACTTTAAAACAAAATATGGTTACAACACCTATCCTAGTATTCGTAGATTGGGAAGAGACATTTCATGTGCATGTAGATGCATCAGCCATAACACTTGGAGCAATTATGGTGCAACCAGGCACAGAGGAATTAGACCATACTATACCCTTTGCAAGCATAAAGTTTTCAGAATCACAACATAATTATAACACCACAGAAAGAGAAGGCCTAGCCATGGTATACACACTTCAGAAATTCAGGCACTATTTACTGGGTAAACACTTTAAAATGTTCACATACCATTCTTCCCTTAAATATCTAGTCAAAAAGCCAGTGTTGGGGGGGAGGATCTGTATATGGCTATTTTTATTCCAAGAATTTGATTTTGAAATGATAGTCCAACCAGGGAAGTTGAATGCAGGACCTGATCACCTGTGAAGGGTAACTAATGGAGAAGAACCTATTAACTTGGAAGACAACTTCATTTATACGTAGTTATTTTTCAGTATATGTAGTTGATGAATATTCCATTGATATTATCAAATACTTAAGTAGAAGGGTTTCACCACAAGAGTTTATCACTACGCAGAAGAAAAATATGGTAGTCAGAGTTGCAGACTATCAACTTATTGCAGGACATTTATACAAGATGGGCGTAGACAACATTTTGAGAAGGTCTGTATTAGAACATGAAAGTCACATAATTTTTGAAGAAGCTCATGAAGGTATAGCTGGTGGACACTATGCAGGAAAAGATACCGCACATAGGGTATTGTGCATAGGATTATGGTGGCTAACAGTCCATAAATATGCCAAGTAATATTTCCATAAATGTGATGTATGTCATAGGGTTGTAAAAACTAACAGAAGAGATGAGATTCCTCTAAGACCATAGGTGACTTTGCGGGTATTTGAAAAATGGGAAATAGATTTTGTTGGACCAATCAATCCACCAACAAAAAGGTCAGGATCTAGATATATCATTACTGTGACTGGATATTTAATAAGATGGGAAGAAGCAACACTAGTCAAAGACTTTAGCGTAGAGACAACAACACACTTCTTGTTTGAGAAAGTCATCACCAGATTTGGATGTCCAAGGATTTTGATGAGTGACCAAGGCACTCATTTTATCAATGATACCACCAGGGCTATGACTGAGGAGTTTTAAGTCTATCACCAAAAGAGTACACCATACCATCCTCAGGAAAATGGAATGGTAGAAGATTTCAATAAGATCTTGGAAAATGCTCTGACAAAGATCTGCAATGTCAACAAGGATGATTGGGACTTGAAAATACCAACAATACTATAGGCATATAGGACCACATGTAATAAGTTGACAGGTTAGACACCATTCATATTGGTGTATGGGCAGAAAGTAGTAGTACCATTAGAATTTCGGGTACCTAGTCTGCTCATAGAAGCAATTATGAGCATGACAGAAAGAGGCGCGGTACAAGAGAGGTTAAGTCAACTAATGGAAATGGAAGAGGACTGGATTCTAACAAGATTTCACCAGGAAGTACAGAAAGATAGAGACAAAGCCTGGCATGACAAACATATTAAAATGAAAAGTTTCAAGGAAGGAGACCTAGTTTTTCTCTATGATAGTAAATTTTTTCAATACCCTGGTAAATTTAGAATGCATTGGCTAGTGCCATATGAAGTAAAGACTATCACAGATGGGGGATCTGTACAAATAAAAGATTTGGAAGGAAAAGAACTGAAAGGAATGATCAACGGTAGTCGAATGAAACTGTATAGGGACAATCGGCCTACTAACCCTTAAAAGTCACAACGCAGTGAGAAAGACATGTATATAGTGTACTATAGTAGAGATTAGGACAAAAAAATGATAAAAAGAAATAAAAATGAGAAAAATAAGACAAAATAAATACCAAAATAGAAAACGAAAGAAAAACACAAAAAGAGGTAGAATTTGACTGAACCATAATAAAGTGTGAAAAAAGTTGCATGCAGTAATTACCTCGACAAACATCAGAAGACAACACGCAAGAAAAATTACACTTGGTGCAAATGCATGCAAAAATTAAAAAACCAACATGACTGGGTCTATAAAAGGCAGAAAGCACATGTTTATTCAACACTTAGCAATTTTTGACCATAGAGAGAGATACAAAGAGCATGCCCTAGCTATAATTTTACAGAGAATCAAGTGATTGTGCGACTTAGAGAGATGATGCCACCACCAAAGTTCAACACTCCAAGATAGTATGTATGGGTTACTTGATAGGTTCATAGGTGAAAGGAAAGAATGACACAGCCTGAAAACATGGTCAAGATCAAAGATGTCACCACCTCAGACATGGATTCAATCATCCTGACACGGGTTGAAGAGGAAACATCAACAATGAAGCAAGGGGAAATAGGGCCAAGCTCCAGGGCTCAAAATGGTATTTCAAACCCTAACCCTGAGACACATGTGAATCCTGATGAAACAAAGGGACCACGACAAACCCACGAAGGAGAGGAAGTGTTGGTTGAGGATAACATCGATCGACATGAGTCTGAAAGGGAAGAAGAGGAATCAAACCCAGTAGAGGCAGGCCCATATGCTATGGTACATAAAAGAAAGGCGTAGGATGTCGTGGATATTACACTCCCTTATCTCCCCAAAACAATGATCACTATGGATGAAATGTTGGGAAAGGTACCAAAACTTAGGTACACAGACCATGATGTGTGTGATGCGGAAAAATTCCCATATTTGGTCGAGGAGACTTATTTAATAAAAATAAGGGAAATTGAACCACTAGGAAAACCAATAATGGAACCCGAACAGTGGATAAGGAGGCTATATAACTCAGGAATTATGAACCTATTGGATATACCACATTTCGGGTGTGGTAAGAATGTCGAGCTCTACATTAAACAACTAGTCTCCCACCTACATGGAGGCATCCTATGGATGGATAGGCCAATACATATAGATGTGGAACTGATTTCCAAGATCGCAGGACTACCGAAAATTGATATGCAACCAGAGGAATACTTGGATAAAAAAACTGGTCAAAGCACAGTTTGGAACCAGTCGGGGAAATAGAGGCATCATACTCGAGGATATCAATGATAATGAGACAGGGTTCGCCAGCAATATCATGTCTTGCAAAATATTGAGGAAATGTCGAAAAAAAAAGCGTCAGCAGGCATTATTGAAGTAATCACCCAGTGCGTGAAAGGAGTAATGTTTAGTTGGACACCATACCTGTTGAACCATTTTTTGATAGACTGCAGAGACACGTAGGACAATGGAAATGATTTCTATTACTCCTAGATGATCATTATGATAGCATTGGTAAGATGGCAGTAGCCAAAATTCTCAGTGTTCTTGGATAGGATGGGTAAATGTTATGCATCCAGACATGAGTCCCTCTGGCAGGCCAAGGATAACAAGATGCAACAAGAAAACAACACATTTTTTGTGATGTTGTTGGAAGATATACAATAACGCACAACTAATGTATGGTGCATACCTATGGAGGTGATACAGGAGACCGAAGGAATAGTCAATTTCAAGGCATCTCGACACCACATGTGGATCAAGGATGCAAGGGATCTAGAGAAGGTATGGCTATAAATGTGGTATTGCATCACGAAAGAAGAAGTGAATTGGATAGTTAAAGACTGGGATGTGGAATTATAGTTTCCAGTATCAAAACCAGTAACAAGACCAATCACAGTGCAATCCTCCATGCACAAGGACAAGGCTAAAGCAGGCTCTTCAGCAAGAACAAACATCCTAACAGATAATACTACAACAACTACATCACGGAATCAACCAACCAGGAGAAACACAGTACCGAAATGATAAAGGAGAACAACAACAACAACAAGGACAAGCAACCAACCACAGATAGGAAATGAGGATACTCCAAAGGCTGGAGAAGAGAGGGTCCAGGGTACAACAAGTAGGGCACAACCCTCACAGACAATAAGGAAACCATTGCATGAAAAATAGGCATGCAAAAAAAGGAAGTATGACACAGAAGACCCAGTCATCACCCTAACAGAGGATGATGAAGAGCTAGTCGATAGGGGGAAGAAGTGGTCCACATTGCAAGGGAACAATGCGAAGAGATCATGGCCAAGCTCATAGAATTCCATGAGAATCTCCAACAATTACGAAGCCAGGAAGGACCATAGGCCACAGTGCAACAACAGGAAAAGACACAACGACTCCCTGCGCAGAAAGAAGGAGAGGAGATAATACAGTTGGTAGTCCAAGGCAAGGAGACTTTTATAGTCACGTGCCAGATGATCAAAATGAATAAGGATACCGCGCATAAAGCCATGGGGGATGTGGATAAATTTTAATTTGTCATGGCACAAATACCCACCATGGCACTGTACAGACTCCAGGCTAGCGTAATGCAAGAGTTGCAATATAGGGCCCACGCGGATGCAACCAAATTGGAGGTGGGAAGAGGAGTCATTGAAATGATACAAATCACATGCGACCAACTAACTTCATTAGAAGAAGAGGTGAAAGGACGTGAAAATAAACTGGAGCAGGGATTGATAGTGGTTTATGATCACATCCCAGAGAACGTGAAAGCACCTAAGAGGAGTGTAGAGAAGAAGATAAACATGATCTCACAAACACTTGAAAAATATAAGCAGAAAATTGAGGATCTCAAATAAAGGCTCAATCCTACGACTCCTCCTAAAGTTCGACAATAGAGAAAACAAAAATATGCACTCCAGATAGTCGAGATGGAGAAAGAAGCAAGGGAAGTAGAAGAGTTGTTTGACATAGCCATGTAGATATGGAATATCCTAGAAGAAGAAGACGAGAAGGTCCAACAGTGGGACCAATAAGAGGAGACAATCAATGCTACCATACAAGAGCTAAAGAAAAGGAATAAAACAATGAGCATCACAGAGTGCTTGAAGGGCACTCAAGACATGAATAAGCTTCAGACATAGTTGAAAACCATGCAGACAAAGAAGCAAGAAAGACAAGTTGAATTGGAACCCCTCCAAGAACAAGCAACATAGAGGATTGTGTAGTTGGAGGAAGAGAAGAAAAGTATGGCACGTGCACATACATAGGGTGAAACATTGATCCAAGAGGAGATAACAATGCAGTCAATGGAGGCGCTAACAGGAAGAACTACACATATCAAGGTAAAATAAAGGAAACTAGCAAAAAAGTTCCACAGTTTGGACACAACAGTACAAGGAGTGCACACTTCCTGAGTGGCTCAGGATGAGCCACATGTTAGTGTTGGGGGTCTGTTTGGCATGGGCCTATTTTGAGGAAATACCTAATTTTGGAGCATGCGTAATAGCTGGAAAGAAGGAAACATGCAGAAAAAGAAGGAAAAGTAGCATGCAAGAGGAAAATCCATGTGCAAGGATGTAAACAAGCCTAACCATATTAGGGTTAGGGTTTTTTGACAAAGGTTGTAACAACTATAAGCTTGTAAAATAGTATAAATAAGAACCTAAGAGGTCTAGGTTGGGGTTCTTTCTGTTCAATTTTTGTTAAGTGACTAAAGATTGTTGATAATTGTAGTTGAAAGTTGTTGAGTTGTATAACATTCGAGTAAGGGTAGATTTTGAGGGTTAGATCACAGGCTGGGGAGCCTGGTGTGATCTATTCTTCCTCACAGAGGTTCCTTAACATCATCAGGATTGTAGTAGTGAATATGTAATGCACACAACGTTAGATTTTGCAGAAAACTAAATAAAAGAAAAAATAAGACAAATATTTGTGGACGTAGCCCAAGAGGGGGTGAACCATGGTAAAACCTATGTTATATGTGATGTTTATTAAAGGATTACCTCATTTTAATGGTTATCATATGAGTGAATGGTTAAATAGATGTATTAGAATGCAAGCATGAGCCTGAAGGTGAATGAATCCTAAACATACTTGAATGAATAACAAGATAAACACATGAAGAAGATAGAATACAACCACGGATCCTCACTCATTCCTATAATGCAAGCACTTGAGAATTGCAGTCACCCATAGAGCTATCTTGGGTGATACTGCGTTGTGTGAACTATGCACAACGTTTCCTTCTGGTTTACCATGAGGGATAATAGTTTTAGAGGGTGTTTTTGGAAAGATTTTCAAATACTAACCTGGGTCATCCCAAGAATAAGTAGAAGGGAGATCTAACCCAACAACACCACCTTTCCACATACTTAAAATTGCATGGAGCCACGTGACCAGTTATGGGTAGCAAGATTGGTGGTTGAAGCAGTTATGACTGGTGACAGATCTGATTTCTTGAAGAGGAAAGGGTCAACTGAAAATATGACAGAAGGACACCCTTGGATTTCCCCTTCAAATTTAGATCCATGACTATAGATTGCATCTGAAAGCAACCATAGGAATCCCAAGGATTTGGTGGAACAAGATACCAAAGGTGGAAAAACTACCAGACAAACCAAACATATAAGAGATGCACATGCACGAAGGAGGAAATAAAGTAGCTAGAGGGAGTAAGAAGGAATG
>SNQJ01S0049957.1:46763-59516 GCA_010110895.2 Picea sitchensis | reverse complement strand
CACGGAAGGGAGAGGAGGACGGGAGAAGGAGGAGAAGGAGGGAGAGGTGCACGTGAGGAGGCTAGGGCATGGTAATTTGCACATAGAGTGGAAGGGAGAGGAGGACGGGAGAAGGAAGAGAAGGAGGGAGAGGCACACAGGAGGAGGGCATGTGGGAGGAGGCTAGGGCAGACGGATTTGCAGAGAAGGGAACACGGATTTGCAGAGGAGGGCACACGGATTTGCACGGGAGGAGGGAACACGGTTTTGCACCAAAGGAGGGCACATGGCCGGAGGAAATGGTTTGACTTATTTCTCCTATCTCTTGAGTGTGCATGCTAATTGTTTGATGAAATGATTGATAGAAATTCTTGATAGAATGCTTGATGAAATGATTGATAGAAATTCTTGATAGAATGCTTGATGAAATGCTTGATAGAATACTTGATGAAATGCTAAGTCATCCTTTTAAAATTCTCCAATCGTACCCTTAGCACGAGGCTCATAATCGGTTTCAAAATTGAAGATTCCTAACCATAATTGTTTACAACTCACACATGACCAATCCCCTTGATTGTGACATAAGAAGAAAAAATCCCCATGGTGTTATCTCCTAAACTAGCACAGACAAAATTGTTATTTTAGGTGATAGGAAGAAGTCCAAAAATTTATTTCTAAGTTTTTTCAAGCTTGTTAGACAGTCTATTTTCTGTAAATAAACTTGGAACAAACATCGAATTTGGTTTTGTCAAGAAAAAGAGAGAATCTCAGGTTTCAGTGGTTTAGGCGAGCCTGAAAAGCACTCATTAACCACCGAAAGCCTTTGCTTTCGGTAGTTAAAAGGGAAAAACAAAATCCCAGTTAACCACCGAAAAGGTTTCTATGTGGAAAAAGAAAAGCCCATTCTTTCGCACGTTTTGGCTGTCAGTTGGCGCAATCATCAAATGGTAACCACCGAAAATTGATGGAATTGGTGAGGTAAGATGCTATCATTACACCTGATCAGGGTTTTCATGCTCTGTAGTCCTTTCGAACCACCACTTGTCATTTCACATGAAGGCGCGGGCTCAAGTCAAGCCTCGCATGTTTTAAGCTAATATTAAAGTTTGTCAAAGAAAATAAATAGACATACACATGTCTAATTCTCTTTCTAAGCCACAGAGCAATTACAAGTTTGCATACAAACACTGAGTCCAGATGCCCGATTTTGTAGGCAAAGGATGTGCACGCAACAGATTTAATGAAGTATATCTGCGTTCTAGATAGTTTGATAGGTAAAAGACAACAGATTGCATGAAAATCAAGCCACGAGGAGCTAGATGTCATACAGGTGTCAAGAAGATTGGGTTATTTACCAAAATTATGGGAATTTATGGCACCGTAACCTTGAATGCCAAATTATTCAATTGTTGAATAAATGGATAGCATTATGACTTCATTGGGTTTTGATAGGGCCAAGTTTGCCCATTTAAGATCGCAGATGCTAGTGTTACAGAACGCATTATACAGATGCTAACATCCAAAACATTGTGCACGGGAAATGGCGATGTGAAAACTTCCATTTGGCCATAGGTATTATATGAGACTTGGTTTTGTATTCGTCTCCACACTTGTGATGGTAGAAATATTTGGATCTCCATATATGCGTAACATTATAATAGGATTGGCTATTGGCATGCTCATGGCCTCTACAACACATGTCACTCATTGTGAGAATAATTGCTTGACTCAATGTTACAATGTCCTTCTGGAGGATCTGCATTACAAATCCTCCACTCATACAATTTCAAGAATGGCAAAGTCTATATACCATAATGGCACCAGCTGTGTTCAACAATGTAGTCCATCAACTTATAATGATACAATCTGCCATTAGTATAGTCACAAAAAATGGAGGATGATGGCGTGGTAGCTCAAAACAAAACAAGAATGGAATTGAATATGTTGAGGAGAAAAGAATGCATAAAGGACAAGAGGCTACGCATGCTTCACAGACATTATCCTCTGAAGAAGATGACAGACAGGATCTTATTATTCCCAATCCAATTTCAGATACAAATGGGATTCTTGCAACTCATGTTTCATCTGGGGATTGCTAAGACAAGGTCCAAACCTTTTCCTGGTCGATACAACAGAGATGATAATTTTTACTTGAACCTAGAAGACATAACGGTTATGGAAGTTGTTTGTCTCTCTATCCAGGAGCATGGTACATATAGAATCTCAAGACCTGCTTCTTTTTCCTTCGAAAATAATCATGCATCTATACCTGGTCAAACATCTAGATTGGGAGATAGTTTTGAGTCCACTATGTCACATCCAACATCAACTAATTCAAGAGAAGTTAGCACGTGAAAGTGTTGAATAATTTTCAGAAGAAAATGCAGGAGAAGTTTTGGTTCTGAAAAGATATAAGGAAAACCTGTCAAGATTGGAGGATCAGAACATTAGCAAAGGCTAGACTACACAGTCAGCAAGCAATCAGTGCAATCTACAGGAGCTCGGTCATTTATATCCGGCTATACTCTGTTTTTGACTTTTTCTCAAGGGTATGATAGGATATATTTGAAGACACAGGGTATCAGATCCTCTTTATCAGTGGATCCAAATACTTTTTTATTTTAAATGCGAAAAGTTTTCCTTTGGCCAAAACAGAACTTTCACCAGCGTAGAAGGCGGAATTATAACCATTTACCAGATGAAAAGAAGAGCTTTCACCAGCTAACTAGCAAATCTTAAGGTGAAATAGTTGGTGAAACCTGAGACTGGCCAGCGAAGGTGTATTTTTTCCCAGATTGAGGTTTTTCTTAACCGAATCTCTTGAAAATGATTTCCAAAGATACATATTGAATTATGGTGTCAAATCTCAGATCCCCTTTTGATGAAAAGGAGTTAGAGGAGGATTTCAAGTTGATTTGACACCTTTTTTGGGGACAATAAATCAAGGTTTTTTCTAAACTTGGCAAATTCGAATTTATCTTCATCAAAGGATATCAAACAACCTTGGAAGGCTTATCTGCACTGCACAAGGACTCTACATTATCTGAAGACCATGAAAGGTGGAATTGACCTCATTTTTAGGATCATTCCTTATCTTTTGTAATCTAGTTTTTGACTTTCTATCTTTAGCATTTATGATCCATTCTTCTAGGATCTGAACTTTTATTGTAAATCTATAAAGTTCAAGATATGAGATGAACTAAAGGTTCAATATTGGATACATTTTGGCTCATGTACTTAGACTCTTATCTTGATATGAATCACAGTCTTCTTATGCTACCAATGTCAGATTTGTTTATGTGTTGCATTACTCTGTACTTTGATTCAGTTTAGCTCATCTTTTAAGAACTTCCATCTTCCTATTTAGCTCATGAATTTGAATTAAAGGATCTCTTACTATATTGTATGACCCTGCATGTTAATGTACTTGGTTATCTAGACTAGTGTTCTTCATACCCTATTTCAATTACTCTATTTGATCCTTGATTCCTAAAAGAACTGTCTTATTCGAATGCATTATAAGTTGTTCTTCTCATTAGCCATTGAGTTATCCCATTGATCCAAGCATACCAAATTTACCATATTCTTGAATTACCAAGCATCTTTGGCCTACAACCCCAAAGAGTTTCTTGGAGTGATAAAAAATTGGTGTTGTTGCCGGGGAGAGGAGATTGAAGCTCAGCTTCCTTGGGAGACGACATAGATCCAGCTTTGACGATAGATGAAGCCTGGACATTGTATTGGTTGTAATCATCTATCTGGTGACTCCATGAAGGAAGGATTCAGTGGCGACTCCGTTAATCAGAAAATTGTTGGTGACTCCATGATTAAAGACTCCACTGGGGAGGATCTGGTTGACAGAAGATGAAGAGGTTAAATTTCAATTCCAGGTATCAGTTCATTAGTTTGCTTCATGAACTATTGTATTTATTTATCACCTCTTTCATTCTTTTCCCTTCACATGTAAAGAGAATCATTTTCTGTTTTGTATATTCAGAAAATCATCATTCTTCCTGTATATACCCAACCTTAAAAAAATAAAAATTGCAGCCTGCTTGTAATACAGAAGTAGATTCAATAGATTTACCTCACCATGTTCATAAAGATGAGTTTTTCATTCCATTCCCTCTTGAATCCAATAACCCTTCTGACTTTGTGGACGTTGAAATTGATTCCAAACCCTCTCAGAGTTCAACACCTTTTCACATTACTGATAAACTTTCTCATCAACCTATTAAGTTTCATGATCAGCCCACTGCCTTTCAAATTAAAATTAGGATGAAGATTTTTAGGCCTTTGAGGATGCCCTATTCCCTTCATCCTTACCCCCTTGATTTTTTTGAATATCTTCCTCGGTTTTTTGGAGAGAACCCAGTTTCAGTTGAGAGGCACTTGGAATCCTTTGAGGATTTTATTGATCGGTTCGAGATTATTCATGAAAATGTGATCATGAGATTTTTCTCTAAGTCATTGATCAAAGATGTTGCAATATGGTTTAAGGGTCTCAGAGCTGACTCCATTGTCTCTTGGATCGAATTCTCTAATGCTTTTTCCAAGCATTGGGGTAAGAACAAATCATTGGATTCATACCTCACTGACTTTTATGCTTTGAAGAGAGAGCAGGATGAAGCTTTGCCTATCTTCAATAGAAGTTTCTACAGGATATATTATGACATATCTTTGGAGATCTGGCCCATGGAGATTGCTGCCATGGTATATTATGTTATGGCTCAATATTCATAGCTTGTCCTTTTCCTGCTGGAAAGGAAACCTTCATCGTTAATGAGTTTGTTTGAAGATGCTCAAGAGGTGGAGGAGAACATTTGTGCTTCCAGGAGGACCCAAGAGCAGGCTGACTTTGAAAATACGCATCTACCTGAGCCAACAGAATGGTAGTATGGCTCATATTTTGAGCATGAAGGTTATGAGTGTGAAACAAAATTGGAACAACAACAATCATGTGAGTTTGTTTTAAAGTCAAATCTGAATTCTTTAATATTGGTAGAGTATTCCAGAGACATGTACGAATCCAAATTTTATGATCAATCTACAAACCAAATTGAGCCTATGATAACTAATTATTACATAGGCAATTATATTTTCTTAGCTGATCATTATTCTGATCATTATTTTATCCTCTTGTGATCATTATTCTGAAGAAAAAGATTTAAAGATTTGTGAAGATGAGCAGTTGTCCTTTGGTCAAAAGCCAATAGAAATCAACGAAGACAGTCTTTGGTTTACAGATTGGTAGATGAAAGGAAGTTACAATGATCATGAGGAACATAATTTGCATAAATCATCTTATCTTCATAAGGAATATCAATAGGACTATCTTCCTTTTGAATCCTTTGTTTCAGATTCTGATATAAAGGTTGTTGATGCGGAATAAGGCAGTGATATAGAATATCAAGATCATATTACTTCTTCTCTCTCATAAATTGTCGACTGTAATAGGCCAACACATCATAATGAGAAATTCAAATCACAGGAAAATGATGAAAGGGATCAGAAAATTTTAGATCATCAGTTGATCATACATTTTTCTATAGTAAATACTGAGCAATCCACATTCAACACTGACATCAGTGAAAGTAGCCAGCAGTACCAGCAACAACAACAACTTTTCAATTCTCAGTTGGACCAATAGCAAGGAGAGGTATTTCATTATGTCTTTCATGACCCTATTGCTGATTTTCTGGAATCCATGAACAATATGAATATTAAAATATTCTTGATAGATGAAAGTTGGTCTTATTATTTGTTCAAAACACATTTTTGTTTTCTATGGATTCCATTGTTTCTCGGGTCAAGATCTAGCATGATGTTAGTAAATCAGTTTCTCACATGGCTTCATTGGAAACATGACTTCACTTGATAAGAGCCAGTACAGTTGGTTAGCGTAGGATTTAGAAAAAGAATAAGCTCACTCAATGAGCATTAGACTTTTTAGTTATTGGCTGTTGATTTCAATGAATAAGAAGGGCAGGCTACAAGCAAGCTATAAGAAGGCTGCAGGTTTGCAGAGGAACAATTGCACATGCCACATTACTCCATAGCCCAACATATAAGGCAACTGGAACTACTTGTTCTTGGAAGCTCACTGGGAGAATTCAATCCCCGAGTAGGAGCCAGTTGTTATCTCCTAAACTAGCACAGTCAAAATTGTCATTTTAGGTGATAGGGAGAAGTCCAAAAATTTATTTCTAAATTTTTTCAAGCTTGTTAGACAGTCTATTTTTTGTAAATAAACCTGGAACAAACATCGGATTTGGTTTTGTCAAGAAAAAGAGAGAATCTCAGGTTTCAGTGGTTTAGGCAGGCCTAAAAAGCGCTCATTAACCACCGAAAGCCTTCTCTTTCAGTAGTTAAAAGGGAAAAACAAAAGCCCAGTTAACCACCGAAAAGATTTCTACGTGGAAAAAGAAAATCCCATGCTTTCGCACATTTCGGCTTTCAGTTGGCGCAATCATCAAATGGTAACCACCAAAAATTGATGGAATTGGTGAGGTAAGATGCTATCATTACACCTAATCGGGGTTTTCATGCTTTGTAGTCCTTTCGAACCACCACTTTTCATTTCACATGAAGGCACGGGCTCAAGCCAAGCCTTGCATGTTTTAAGCTAATCTTAAAGTTTGTCAAAGAAAATAAATAGACATATACATGTCTAATTCTCTTTCTAAGCCATAGAGTAGTTACAAGTCTACATACAAACACCAAGTCCAGATGCCTAATTTTGTAGGTAGAGGATGTGCATGTAGCAAATTTGATGAAGTATAGTTGCGTTCTAGATAGTTTGACAGGTAAAAGAGAACAGATTGCATGAAAATCGAGCCACGAGGAACCAGATATCATACAAGTGTCAGGAAGATTGGGTTATTTGCCAAAATTATGGGAATTGATGGCACCGTAACCTTGAATGCCAAATTATTCAATTGTTGAATAAATGGACAACATTATGACTTCATTGGGTTTTGATAGGGCCGAGTTTTCCCATTTAAGATCGCAGATGCCAGTGTTACAGAATGCATTATACAGGCACTAACATCCAAAACACTGTGCATGGGAAATGGCGATGTGAAAACTTCCATTTGGCCATAGATATTATATGAGACTTGGTTTTGTAGTCATCTCCACACTTGTGCTGGTAGAAATATTTGGACCTCTATATATGCATAACATTCAGGTTATAATAGGATTGGATATTGACATGCTCGTGGCCTCTACAACATATGTCACTTGTTGTGAGAATAATTGCTTGACTCAATGTTACGATGTCCTTTCGGAGGGTCTGCATTACAAATCCTCCACTCATACAATTTCAGGAATGGCAAAGTCTATATACCAGAATGGCACCAGCTGTGTTCAACAATGTAGTCCATCAACTTATAATGATACAATCTGCCATCAATACAGTCACAAAAAATGGAGGATGATGGTGTGGTAGCTCAAAACAAAATGAGAATGGCATTGAACATGCTAAGGAGCAAAGAATGCATAAAGGACAAGAGGCTACGCATGCTGCACAAACATTATCCTCTGAAGAAGCTAACATATAGGATCTTATTATTCCCAATCCAATTTCAGATACAAATGGGATTCTCGCAACTCAAGTTTCATCTGGGGATTGCTAAGAAAATATACAAACCTTTTCCTGGTCGATACAACAAAGATGATAATTTTTACTTGAACCTAGAAGACATAACGGTTATGGAAGTTGTTTGGCTCTCTATCCAGGAGCATGGTGCATATAGAATCTCAAGACCTGCTTCTTTTTCCTTCGAAAATAATCATGCATCTATACCTGGTCAAACATCTAGATTGGGAGATAGTTTTGAGTCCACTATGTCACATCCAACATCAGCTAATTCAAGAGAAGTTAGCACGTGAAAGTGTTGAATAATTTTCAGAAGAAAATGCAGGAGAAGTTTTGGTTCTGAAAAGATATAAGGCAAACCTATGAAGATTGGAGGATTAGAACATTAGCAAGGGCCAGACTATACAATTAGCAAGCAATCAGTGCATTCCATAGGAGCTCGGTCATTTATATCTAGCTATACTCTGTTTTTGACTTTTTCTCAAGGGTATGATAGGATATATTTGAAGACAAAGGGTATCAGATCCTCTTTATCAGTGGATGCAAATAATTTTTTATTTTAAATGCGAAAAATTTTCCTTTGGCCAAAACAAAACTTTCACCAGTGAAAAAGGAGGAATTATAACCAGTTAGCTGATGAAAAGCGGAGCTTTCACCAACTAACTAGCAAATCTTAAGGCGAAATAGTTGGTGAAACCTAAGACTAGCCAACAAAGGTGTATTTTTTACTAGATTGAAGTTTTTCTCAACCAAATCTCTTGAAAATGCTTTCCAAAGATACATATTGAATTATAGTGTCAAATCTAAGATCCACTTTTGATGCAAAGGAGTTAGAGGAGGATTTCAAGTTGATTTGACACCTTTTTTGGGGGCAATAAATCAGGGTTTTTCTAAACTTGGAAAATTTGAATTTAACTTCATCAAAGGATATCAAACAGCCTTGGAAGGCTTGTCTGCACTGCACAAGGACTCTAAATTATTTGAATACCATGAAAGGTGGAATTGACCTCATTTTGAGGATCATTCCTTGTCTTTTGTAATCTATTTTTTGACTTTCTATCTTTAGCATTTCTAATCCATTCTTCTAGGATCTGAACTTTATTGTAAAGCTATAAAGTTCAAGATATGAGATAAACTAAAGGTTCAATATTGGATACATTTTGGCTCATGTAGTTAGACTCTTATTTTGATATGAATCACAGTCTTCTTTTGCTACCAATGTCAGATTTTTTCATGTGTTGCATTACTCTGTACTTTGATTCAGTTTAGCTCATCTTTTAAGAACTGTCATATTCTTATTTAGCTCATAAATTTGAATTAAGGGATCTCTTACAATCTTGTATGACCCTGCATGTTAATGTACTTGGTTATCTAGACTAGTGTTCTTCATACCCTATTTCAATTACTCTATTTGATCATTGATTTCTAAAAGAATTGTCTTATTCGAATGCATTATAAGTTGTTCTTTTCATTATCCATTGAGTTATCTCATTGATCCAAGCATACTAAATTTACCATATTCTTGAGTTACCAAGCATCTCTGGCCTACAACCCCACATAGTTTCTTGGAGTGATAACACATGGGAGTAGTGTTTACCCTAGCCATTAAATGCCTTGACACTTAGCTTCATCACTTCTTATCACATAATTGATTTAGGGGATTAGAAGTCAAATTTGTTTTTATTCTTATCCATACTCTCCGTCATAAATAAGCGATCAAATTTCCTCATGATTTCATGTCCAACCTTCTATGCCCATGAAATTGTAGCATAATTTAGTCATCCCAGTCGACACTTTCATTTTCTAATCAATGGTAAAGTTGACAATAATGAATGGATGTGTAAACACTTTAAATTCAAAAGAATTGATTAGACACTTGCTTCTTGGAAGATTTCTTCTTTTGTAAATGGTGTCTAGGAATGGTAGGATTCCTCTAACTGAGTTGGACTTTTTACAGTTAATTAATGATCATTTTGTTGATGATTAAGCCTAGCAATCCTAGAATCATACCATGGAATTCCTAACCATATTTTGCATTGCCTCATGTTCTAGTATTCAATGGGCCATGACCCAATGTTACATGTGGAGCTAATTCTTAGTTCCTATGTGGCTTTTTGTCCAACACTAGACTTGGATATAGTCAAACCACTTCTTTAAGTTTCTGGGTATCCCCTTTTGTTTCTAGGTCTCTCCTAAAGATCCATGGGAAGTGATGGTGCAATGATAGAGAGGAATATTAAGAAGTGAATCACTAAACCTTCGTCACTGGAAAATAAGTTCCAAATCTAGACCAAATTGTTATCACCACTCATGTTTACTACTCTTATTGTTAGGTCCCTTCTAAGGTTTCCCAAGAACATCTTGAAAATTTATTTATGCCAAGTCAACTTATAGGATAGGATTTCACTGAGTTGGTTTGTTTTTATGTTTTACATCTAGAGATTTTAAGGGAATGGGAATTATTAGAACCGAGGTTCGAACCCAAGTCTTGTGTAGAAAGTGGGTGATTTGAGTCATGGAGGGAAAAGAGGCTTAGAAACGTCTCCCTAAGAATCACATTAGTTAAGGGGTTCCATTGGGAAAAAAAACATGGAAATACATTTCCTAACAAAATAACTTGGTACCCACACCTTGCACCCACTCCTCGGGTCAAGATTATAGGCACTTGTATGGTACAAAGTATCTATAAATCCAATGAAGCGATCAAACCTTTCTTCACCTAGAAAGAATCCTCTCTCACAACTAGGCTCTCTTTTAATGAACATTTCTTGTGGTGATCAACTTTAATTATTATTGCAGGTAATACTTTGGCTTATTCCTCCTAATTCTTAGCCCTAAAGTTTTTTCATTCTGGCATCCACACAACCAATGATATGTTTAATGGCCTGGCCAAAAAATTGGCTACTTGTGTGGGACAATATTAAGTGAAAGTTATCCCTAGTTAATACTAACAATATTATCATATAAATAATCTGTGAGCTTATTATTAAAGACTTTTTGTTAAATTGAAGTACCCCTAAAACTCATACTTATTAGTGTTGGGATGGGAAATGGGGTATTTGTTTCCAAGGTTTTTTCACAAATCTTGTGCTTTGTATTTTGTATACTTTGTATATATTCAAAACATAGATGTACATAATATATAATTAGGTTATTTCTACAGCTTAGATTGTATCCCTGTACCGTCCAACGGAGCTGTAAAACCCATCAGGGTGAGTCATCCCAAATATCTTACGTTACGTAGAAAACCTCGGACTAGGCTTTCCCTTACAGTTGTCGGTGTGTTCACTTATGCCCGTCAATAGGTATACATACCTATTAGAGTTTACAGACATATTATGCATGGAGGTATACATACCCTATCAAATTTTACTCAACATTAGAGTTTGGTCTATAATATGTTCAAGTATCAATGATGATGACACTTCGAAAATTGTCTCTAAATTGATTGGACTCTTTTATTTCAAACTTTGATAGTTGAATACAATTATCTAGCTCCAAAATCTCTTATTCACCATGGAATCCTTTTTTATCTCCTATAATAAATATTTTTCCTTCCTTACAAGGGTTATCATCTATGTTTGACGGTGCACTAATGAATTCTTCTTATGTTTGTTATTCTTCTTTAAAGGCGAGAGTACATATTTAAACTCTTATATCAAGGTCTTCAATATCAATGTTTCTTCCAAAAGTTTTTTCCATGTATCCAAACCCTACTCCTTTGAGGATCAAGGCATAAATGTAACCAAAATAGAAACCCATAAAATAATGTAACACGTTCATATAAAGAGAAAATAGAAAGTAACATTTATAGGTGAAAACACTCATGTGGAAGAACCCACTACAATCATTGCTCTTGTATTTATCAATGAAGCCACAGTGCAACATCTTTGATGTTGAAAAACACATAGTTGATATTTCCCACTACCATCCCTCAACACTCTGATAACCTTGGTAATATGTTTTGATTTTCCTTAAAAATACACCCCTTGGGAAAACAAAAATACCCAACCAATTTCATTTCCTTTTTAAGAGGGTGTTTTCTTCTTTATTTGTTGTCAACATTATTTACTCGAATAATCGAGGCGTCTGCAATTAGACCTCCCAAAATATTCACCAGCATAAGACATTGTTTTCTATATGATTTTAAGCCAATGGAGCCTTAACTAATTATCCTCCATGGTTCCAACAACATTAAGCATGCATGCATATTATCGTATTCATGAACAATTTATTTTGCTAGAGACCATAGCTTGGATATTACATTCCCCCCACCCCTAGACTAACACCAACTTCAATGTTGTCTTCCTCTTTTTTTATGCAACAAGTTGAAACATTATATCAAATATTGATCTTTCCACATCTAGATCCTAGGAAACATTGCAGTTGCAACTAACGACCTCTAATTCCAAAGATTCAAGATGCACTTTATTACAAACATCCCAAGGAATGAAAGTTAAAACAAATAAAATACAATTCATGGCTATGTTGAATCTCTATTAAAATGAACCCCAAAGCACAAACCCATGAATTTAAATACTACATTTTCACAAAGTAGACTCTCAACCAAGGGTATGGTCGACATGGGCGTTAAATCTAGGGTAAATTAAACCCTCAATCAAGGGTTTTAAAACCATCCAAAAAATGCAATAAATAGTCATTGAACCCTCGATCAAAGAATTAGGCTTGATCAAAGGTTTATATGTCACCGCAAGTATGCCATTTTTGCATGATTTTCAAATAACTTCAACTTCTCGGAGGACAAAATATTACAAATATTGCACATCAATTGTCACACTTTATGTTGGTAAATTCAACATTGAATATTGTTTCAAACAACATATGGATTTCCCATTCTTTTTTTTTCATTATGTGTTCTATATTAATGTTTTACTAAAACTTAAAATTTGTTCCTTGGTTGAGAATGTACAAGAGGAAAATTTGATATATTAAAAATGATGCAACCAAAAAATTAGTAAAATAAATCAAGATATATGTCTCAGTTTACTCTTAAAAATGTATTTTTGTTATTTCACTTTATGTAATAAGTGAGGGAAATTTGTTATGAACACAAAGTTGTATAAAATCCAATTGAAATTTTATATAGTCAAATATAAAAATTATAAAAAAATTATAAAAGAAAACACATAATATTCAAAAATATGTGGGATACA
>SNQJ01S0049957.1:1037-46753 GCA_010110895.2 Picea sitchensis | reverse complement strand
GTCACTCGTTTACAATAGCTCCTCCACGTTGTTCACGTAGAATGCAGGGTTTATCTCCAGAGCATCTGGAAGGTTCTCAACCCTTTCCTACCAGTACACCTGAGGGCTCTCCTTGGAAAAGTGAAGTCACAGTCGTCACCACACCACAAGTGGACGTACTGACTCTCTAGAGCATTTCTGAATTACTAATACTCGAGAGGACTTTCGACTTCACCTTGATTCTGAGCGACCGTTTATGCGACTGAATTCTTCGAGAGAACTAGTTGTTACATCTTCTGGATCACCAGTTGGACAATTTCCAGGCATAGAAGGCCAAGATCTTTTTTGGTCTACAGGTGTTTTCCGACGAGACCTTTTTGGTCCAGGTTCCCCTCTGATTTATGAAATCAATCCACCTGTAATTTCTGAAATCTCTAGTCTAGAGACAGTACCGTTGACTACCACTTATCACTTTACCGTCCCTACCGAAATGGTCCATATTACAGCTACTACAAGTGTTCCAACCGAATTTACTGCAGTTAGTCTTGCTCCCATCAACACACCGCAAACACCCAATGTCACTCCGACACTACCACCTGGATACCGTGCGTTGAATGCTTCCATTCCTACTCCTACACAAACTCCATCTGGCTCTCCTAGTGGTCCTTCTTCTTCTGGGCACTTTCTTGCCAGTTTTGTCCCAACACTCCATCAATTTCCTTTTGGAGGACCTTCTTCATCCTCTACTGGCAATCCTAATCCTAGTAGCGCTATTCCTTCCTTCACTCCAACTTATCAGTTTTCAGTTGGTGGACAATCTCATTAAGGTAGTATAACTCAACCCCCTCTCAGTTGACAACTTCCAATTGGCACACCACCTTCGATGGGAGGACCGACCCCACCTTATGGGAAAAATATACCTCCATCCTTGGCCCAGTATTGGAATCATTTGATTCAAAATCCGTCTCAAATGACTGGGGGGCAGCAGCTCCCAGCTGCGTCTGTAACACCCACTAGTATGGGCCAACCATATCCAGGTTCGTTTAATCCCATTTGGGGGGCTAATGCTCAAACTCAAGCCCCTGTTCTAGGGTATAACCTGATCAGCTACTATCCTATCCAACCACCACCGAATATGCCTGGATATTCACATTATATGCAGACTGCTTATGGTCCTACTGGTTTACTGATAGGGCTTCCTCCCCAAAGCCACCAGTACCTGGAAGTGAATCGACAGTTACCCTTTCTCGCCACTTTGGATCTTCCGGATTTGTCAAGGATTTTAAACGACCCTATTCGTCACTACCCCCAATGGCCTCTTATACTAGCCAAGCTTCCATCGGACATTCCTAAATTCAACGGCAAAGCGGGAGAGGATCCCAACAATCACATTATGACTTTTCACCTATGGTGCTCATCCAACTCGTTGATGGATGACTCTATTCATTTACATCTTTTTCAAAGAACCCTTACCGGTTCTGCTGCGAAGTGGTATATCGAATTGCCACGAGGTTTCTTCTCTGACTTCAACACCCTAGCTATATCTTTCCTTACACATTACCAGTTACCGATCCGTTATGACAATGGGACCGAGATTTTGACTTCCTTCAAATAGAACAAAGGCACTCATATATCTGATCACATGCATGAGTGGCAAAGGAGATGACATCTCATTAAACTTGAGCTCCCCGATCAGTTGTTGGTTGAGTGGTTCACAAAATCATTTGTGAACGAAATCGGTAAGGACATTGTCATGTGTGGTGTAGTCACGGAAGAGCAGGCTATAAGTCGTGCTCAATATCTTGAACTCGTTTACTCACAAATGCGAACCCTTTCAAGGAAGAAGGACACTAAAAAAGATCCGTACCCGAATTGCTTCAGGTCGCCTCGTCTACATTTGGTTAACCTCTTTTTGATACTACGAAGCACAACATCTGCCCAGTTGAACACCTGAGGTTCAGTACACTCAATGGCATACTGGAAGTAACTCTGTAATGCCATGTGAGGAGAAGAACTTCCAGCCATTCGAGCTATGGTGAATAGGATAGTACGGAGGGTCAAATATCATACCCCCCAACTAACTACTTCTCCCTTCTTTCTCTCTGCCTCGGGAACGCAGTGTAAACGATAGTACTCACTCATGGGCAACCCACCACCTCTGCCACCAGTCAGGCTCACATAGTGCCCACACCGTGACAATCCAGTCAAAAATTAAATTTCCTTAATATCCAAGGACAGTGTGTGGACCCCCACATGAAATACCTGTTGATCAGGGTCCCACATACGCACCAGGTACTCTAACAACCTGACTTGGGCCCTCATGCTCGGGATACAAAAGTACTTCAGGAGGCCACAGTTTCTCAAAGCAGCAATAGTAGGTGGATGATTTCCGACAATTGCATTTTCTTCTTCGTGCTCCCTTTCGCACCATTCAAGAACCATTTTGATAGCCAATTATCTGCATAAGGAACACAAAAAGAAGATTAGCAATTGTTTTCATGACTTGGTTCTTGTTCATTGGGTAAATTTAAAAAAAAAAATTGAGCTTTTCGGTTCTCGCAGGTGCCCTGTGTGCATAGTGCGAGAACCTCATAGGCCGCTATGGGCTCACCTGCGAGAATTCCCCATTCTCGTAGGTCTCGTGTAGCCCACCTGCGAGAATGGCAGCGCACAAGTAGGGCTCCTAAAACAAACTCATAAATGAATTTTTAACCAATGGAAATGCAAACTTAAACCATGAAAGTGAAAAGGACAAAGATTCTACCTTACTGTCGCTGATGGCTCGCTGAATGGACTCTCATAGATCCCGCAATCTGACATCGAACTTTGAGGGTAAAAGAGGGGTTTTTGAGCTCAAATAGTGGAAAGGTAAAAATGATATGGTAAAAAGATTATTTACTCCTTTTTATTTACTTTTACTATGTCATTTGGTTTTTTATGATTATTTATCTATTAAACCCTAATCCCTAATGTCATTTTGAGTATAACTTTTGTAGGCGTGATGATTTCGATGGTCAAATACAGGGATACAGACATGTTTTTCTTTGTCATCATGTGTTTTGATTATTTTTTATGGTTTTTGTATAAAACCTCGAGCCTGGTCTTTGTCCGTTCTTGAGCTCGAAAATACATGAGAACGTGATCAAGCATACTTTTATCACTTTTTCGAGCTCAATAAGGTTATACGAAAAAGGAACCCCACTGGAGTCCTCTTTAAGCTCTTTTCAGACTCTCTAAACATGAAAAGATAGCCGAGCGACCTTGCTATTTTCACGCTCGATAAAGTATCTGAAGTAAGCATCTGGTGAGCGATAATTTATCTCTTTTTCGGTCTCATCTAGACTATTTTATGAAAAAGGAACTGAGAGAGTTCTCTTTTAAGTGTTTTTCCAGACTCTATAATCATGAAAAACTTTCGAGTTTTCTATCTTTGGACTCGTTAAACAAACATCGATAGACCCGCAATGGGACCGAACCACTCCTTCTCAAGGTTCATTAAACATACTCCGAAGGACTTATCTGAAGGATAAGCTTATATGAACAAGCATATGTTATCCTCCTCAAGCTTGCGTAAAAATAAAGAGGTACTTTCCAGAAATGGCGGGGGGAAATTTGGGAAAGGGATATGTTTTAATCTTTGTATTGATTGGCAGTAAGTGTCACTCTTGAACATGACACCCCCTATTCATCATTTGAATTCAGTTTGGGAAATCCATTTTTCTCTCATTCGATTTTCTACAAGGTCATTCCCTGTGTCGTCTTTGAGTCAATGCTGCCAAATAATTTCATTCATATGTTCAAGAGAAGTCCATCTAAAACCTATATTGAGTCAGCCATCTACAGTTGTCCATTCTCTCTATGTCGGCCTTCCCTGTGTCAAGTTCAATTTACATCATACTCTGTTTCACCTTCAAAATCTGTTACTCATTTCGTGTCATTGATGGGGGATACATCAAGGCCCTCCTGTGATGATTTTTGTTCCATCAACTTCAACTCATTATCCGGAATCAAGACTTAGAAATTCTTTGGTACCTTGGAACTTCCATGCCTCAATGGTAGGTTTCCTCGTTTTCGACAGTGGGTTTACATCATTGACCCCTGATCGAAATATTCCATCAGATTTTTTACTTCAACTCATTCATTCACACTCGATGGATTGTACTAGAGTACCTTTGGATTCATTGACATCAATGGTGATTTCCCTTGCACTTGTTAAAAATTTCATCAATGACCGGTAATCAAGTGGTTTATGCCATGTTCGACTTCAACACATGTAATCACATGGTTAGATTCGTACTTTTGGGCGACGAGATTGAAGACCCTGGATATCATCTCTTTTGTCCAGGTTGTGATGGAGTATGTATAATTTGCGACACATAGATCCATTGTGTATGTCTCGTGGCTATGTCGTCTTAATTTGAATTTTTCGCATAGATCCACAATGTATTTCTAGTGGCTATGCTATATTTTGATGGAATGGATCCACAGTGTATGATTGGTGGCCATGAACTATGTCTACAATGTCATCTGTATATGATCTGAGTATGAGAATGCCTACCGTATATATGATATTCTGCAGATGCTTGGTTGTTCGCAGGTTTTCGATTAGGTGTGCTCCTGGTTTCCGACACACACATGCATCTTACAAAGCCTTTCGGCTGTCACTGGTTCCAACCTCATACTTTGGGGGGAATTTTGTTACCCATGATTTTGGTCGTCATGATGATGTATTGATGATGGTGTACTCAGGCTCTTCATATGAACTTTCTCCTGAGAAAAGTTACTTTCATCTCTTCCCAGAAAAATCATTTTTTAAGAAGGTTCGCAGGCTGCTAATATATTTGGGTGCAAGAATGTCTGATACTCGCAGGTTGCCTTAAGCCAGGGTGTGAACTTCTCGCACTGTGTTGAATAGCTAGGGTGAAAACTCTTCCTAAAGCATGGAAAAAGATGAATTCTCAATGTTTCTAGAAGGGAATCGTCTAGAAGGATGGGTTGGAATTCGAATGGTTATCCTTGTATTGGATTCCCTAATATTGTGGGATAATTATTATCTAAGTAACTAATTCATTCTCTCCTATATATTGAGGTAATTCTCATGGAAAAGGTTAAGGAAGATTCATTGTATAATTGGTGAAAGAATTGTGTGAAGGATTTACCTAAACAACAGCTTGGAGACTCTAGCAACTCTATCAAGAGGATTTGATCTTCTTCATACAAGGATTGAACAAGTGTGTGTGTTGGAACCAAGAGCCATCAAAAGGAAGCTTGCGACATCAAGGTGAATAGGTTGTAATCTTTACTTTCCATCAATATGATACAGTGGCATGTCCCTTTCCCATAAAGTTATTCTCACTTTATTGTGTAATTTCTTGATCATACACATAATTTGATTGTTGAATATATCTTGCTATCTTCACTTTGGTTGGTTTGTTTTGTCTTGGTCTTGACCTCATGAGAGCACCAGAGCGAAGCGGGAGAAATAGAGACCCTAGGAAGTGATATAAAGGTATGTTACTTGTTCCTTCCTACTACTTGATTCAATGGTCAAATCTTAGGGAAAGAGTCATGTCCTGTCCTGTTTTGTTCTAGATCCAGGTGGATCTAGGGAGATCTATTAGTGTCCACACCTACCGATTAGTTAGATAACAATGAGGCACAGTTGGATATGTATTAAGATATTCCTCTAGTGTATACATGAGCTTTCATGGATATGCCGATGCAAATTGGGAAGGGAGCGTAGTGGACCAGAAGAGCACATCTAATTTTTTTTTTACCTTGGGGTCTGCCATGGTTTCCTGGTGCATTAGGAAACAAAGCTCTGTGTATTTGAGTACTACAGAAGCAGAGTATATAGCATTGAGTGTGGAAGAACGTGAAGCAGTGTGGATTAGAAAGCTCCTTAAATATTTATTTGATCATGAGATGGACTCTACAATTATTCATTGTGATAACCAAAGCTGTGTGAAGATCTCTGAGAATCATGTGTTTCATGACAAATCGAAACACATTGAGATAAAATACCATTATATCAGAAACATGGTGTAGAGGAAAGAAGTACACATGTAGTACCTTCCTACACATGAGCACATTGCAGATATCTTCACCAAAATGCTTGCCAGAATGAAGTTTGAGTACTTTTGTGAGAGACTTGGTCTGGTGGAGAATGTCTCCCTAGCTAAGAGGGAGTGTTCATGATTGCAACATCATGTGAAATTCTCCAGGATATGTTCTTCTCTGTGACTGAGTTGAGTCAACCTGTGAGAGATCCCAGTGTTGGGTGTGCCCATGTGATACATTGTATCGTTCTCCTCTGGATTGAGTTGAGTTGTGCCCCAGTGTTGGGTGTGCCCATGTGATGGGTGTATCATTCTCCTCTGTGTGAGATTTGAGTCGATGTGGCCTTATGCCTTTGTACTCCTGTGGACTCAGTTGAGTCAAGCTTGATATGGTACTCCAAATGATTCTCCTATGGACTTATTTGAGATAGAGATATGTTGAGTATGACATCCCTATGGATGAGCACAGGTGGACCTGTCCCTAGTGGTTGAGCACTAGTGTATGTGTGGATCCCTTGATATATTTTCTAAGTGTAAGATTTACTTGTAACCCTAATTATGATATAAAGGGTACAAGTCGGCCCCACCATATGTGAAATATAATTAATGTTTATTGTAATAATTAATTATATTTTTGAGTTATTGAGGTCGACCCTATTGTGCAAATAGACAAACCTATTGTTGTGTCTAGTCTAGTATAAATAGAGGTGAATTCCCCATTGAGGAAACACACACTCTCACATGTAAACTTGTAATTTCAGCAAGTGCAAGTAAGGTTGAAGCACGCACTTCTCTTGGGCGCTAGTTTCAAGGTTGTATAAGAAACCTCTTGTGTGCATTAGGGCTTATGGTTGGGGGATCTTCTCTTGAGAATATAGCAAAGGATTGATGGGTTTTCTTCCCTTGAGTAGAAGGGTTTCCCAGGACATTTTTTGTGTTCTTGTGCATGGTAATTCTTCTTGTTATCTTGGTTATTGCAACACTTGTGTATGGTGTATTTTCATTTGTTTATGGTTCAAGTACATGCTAAATGAAATGAACCTTATGCTTGAGCCTAGCATAGTGAAAATTCAACAACCAAAAATTGAAAAAATTTCAATGTTGGCTTCATCCACATGTCAGTTATAAGCAGGGTCAAGTACATGAGAAGGCGTGCCTTATTTTTGGCTCTTGATAGAATAACCAAAGAATATTTTATTGTCAAATTGTTTGTTTCAATCATGTTTGAGTCCAGAAATCCTCCCATACAATTAATGCATGTGTTTTGTCCTAGCATGTCAAATTTTAGTCCATACAAGAACAAATTGGAAGGTAAAATATGACGACAACGACAATTTTTATGACTTCTTTCATGGTTTGGTCTTGTTTCTATGTGTGAAGGTTGTGTGTTCAAGAACCATATTTCCAATTTTTTGAACATGCTCATCACCTCACCTTCACATATCATTTCTCAAATTGGCATTTAATAAAGCCAAATGAGCTTCTCTTGGTTTCGAGAATAATTAATTCTCTACTGAACATGGGAAACCACTTGAAGGTGGAAACTCTAATTATGCCTCGCACCCTCCCATCACTCTCAAGTCCCCCATACCTAATTTGACATAATAAATAACATGTAACACACTGCATACAAAAATGACATAAAAATTTAAAAACCGTAATTGACATGTATAAGTAAACACTTAAAAAACAATAAATCAGATAGATACTAAATATATAATTAATATAATAAATCATAGAAAACATATAATCACTTACCTTGTACATTTCAACATTTAAATATCATTCATCTTCTTCTTCATCCAAATCAATATTGCATCATGATCTAGTTCAGAATCAATAATGTTGAAAGGAACGTTCACATCAAGATCATCATCAACGTCATTTTCACTATCATCATTGATATCATCAATGAGAACATTGTCTGCTACATTTTCATGATCAAATTCTTTGGCTTCTTCATCTGACACATCTGCAACCACCTGCTCCTGATCTGCATCATCGTCTTCTTCTTCAATATTATCTTCTTCCTCTATATGATTATACTTTATTGTTATTCCTCTTGGATCATATCTAAAAATGTATGGCCAACCTGCTTTACCTGGTACCTCTGAGTAAAATAATTTCTCACATTGAATTGGAAGAACTTAAGGTTCTGTACCTGGCTCAAATTCCATTGTATTAACCATGGTAAATCCATTAGCATGATCAATAATAGTTCTTTCACGATCATGTTCATGCATTTGTAGCCTGTACCATTTGACCTCAAACAAAACTATCTTAAAGGAATTAAAATCACACTGAATTATATCCTCCAAATACCCATAGTACCTATTTTTAGTTTCTTTTGGATGCTTGTCACTTCTAGAGGAAACATTAGTGACCTTAAACACAACAGTTATCCCGTAATCTGAGGCTTTCATCTTATCATCCAACTTTTTGATATGAAATTTATGACCATTACACCACATAGACTTGTGGTGTTTCAACTGCAACATGGAAAACAAGTAAAAAATGCATTATCAATTAGTAAACATCATATAATATGGACTTAGTAAATATATATTTCAAAAAATAAACAAACCAAATACATGGATATAATAGGAAATAACTATAAAAATGTGGGTGAATATATTTGTATTTTTATCTTTTAAACCAAAGGATAAATAAATTTCCCTTTGCGTAAGATCATGGAATTCATGTCGATAACAAAGCATTGTTTTAATCATCTTACTGACCCCTTCCGATGATAGCATACCATAGTATTATTCGCATCATTCTATCCAATATTCCATCCAATCAAGATTGTTTGCAATGTATAAATGTAGAACATCCCACTCTCGACCAACTATATGAAAAAATAACAATTCAATATCAATAATTAGCTATCATTGGAAAATTTTAATATATTTGATGGAATAAAAATAAATTAATTAGTATGATAATATAAAATTGAAAAATTAAATGTATAATATATTAAATCTACAACATCTAATTACCTTTCATGGTCCTCATTCTACCTTCCACCCATAGGACCTCCCCTTCAAATTTGTTGATGGAGTCGATACGCTAAATGCGAGACACATTCATATTTTCTACTAATTTAAGAATATATTGACCAATATACACCATGCATTGATATACCATATATCCCTCCACCATAGAACCCTCAGGACGTGCTCTTTGCCTAACAAAATCCTTCAATGATTGAACTTCCTCTCCACCATCCACATCGACCTTGTGTGTACTGGTCCACATAATTCAATCTCCTCAACTTGGTGTACGAGGTATTTTATAGGTGTTCTATATGCACTAAAAACACACTAAAAACCCTCAATTAAATTGTCAACCCGGGGTAAGTAAACTTAGAGTTGTAAAAAAATATATGCCAAGGTAGAAGGGTTGGTAGTAGTACAGTCTAATTAAGGAAGTAACTATCTAAGGGATAATCTATTCAAGCAATGACTATTAATGGAAAAACCCTACTAAGAAACTCAAACTATGTATCCTAAGTACTTTTGGACCAAGGATCGATGGATAGTTCTAGGAAAACAAATGAAAACCCTACTTGAAGCAAACTAGTTCAATCATGACAATAAGAAAAAGAAACAATTTAAGCATAAAAATAAACAAATAGCAACAACAAACTACTTTAGCTAGCCTACCTAAATCCAATGAACAACTATCCTATGAAAGTAAGTAAATAAACAAGCAACTATACTATCAAAGCAAGAATAGACAAGTAAGCAATTAACCTATTAAAGAAAGTAAAACACTAAATAAGTTAGGATAAATTCTACAGCGAGTAAACTAAGTAAGACTAGAAAATAAGAAACTAACTAAGAGACAAGTGAACTCTATTCTTAATAAAACTATTTCTAATTTACAAAAGGAAATATACTTAATGGAAAGAAAGAAGAACTAACAACTAACCTTTAATCTATGATAAGAAAAATTGCTCTTTAATCTACGAGAACAAAAGACTATCTATCCTACAACAACAAATAAACTATCTTATGATCTATGAAAACAAGAAACTATCTCTTAACCTATGAAAAATCAAATATAGTGTTGATGGTTGTGTGAATGTCTCTGGTGTCTTATAATATCTCGATGGCACTTGAAAATGAAAGATAATTCAAGAGGTATAAGATCCATATTGATTTCAATAGAAAAGTGAAAGGTGTGGATTAAACAATCCAGTGAGAATTTAGCCATCACGGAGACAATCATCAATTACCCTGCATATTCATGGAATTATTACTCATGCATTTAATCATCAACAATATAACGAGATTATAATTGTACTCTATGCTATGTAAGCAAACTCATAATTGAATTCAATCATTAACTAAAAACTGGAATTGCAACCTAAACCTAGGAAGGAAATTGCATAAAGTAAAACTAAGCTAGACCTATTTCAACAACTCAAATTGCAAAAAGGAAAATGCTTATAAACATAAATTAAACATGATTCTTAGCATATAAAAAGTAAACTAATGGATAAATTAACTAACAACAAGTTAATAAAAATCTAAACAACAATTAAATAGGCAATCTACAAATAAAAACTGAAGCTAACCCTATCCATCCACCAAAGCCTCATTAAAGAAAAGATAAACTAAAACTTTGTTCTAATATGTTTCAAAGTTTGTTTTAAACTTGATTTTAAAAGCATAAATAAAATTCAATCTAACATTTAATTGCACATGACATTAGTGTATAAGTTTCCAAACTTGTTCCTACTAACTACAAAGTCAATGCATATTAAAAAAATCCTTCATACTAACCTGCAAAAGAGATCTTACATAGTTAAACTATAACAGTAAATTATATGACAAAGGAAAAATAACAATGCATGTACAGGAAATGAGATAAAAGACATCTAAGCTATGAAATTCATAAATAACTCATAGAATAGTTACCAGACTGCTCATGGGCTCCCCAACAAGTTGTTTTGACTTCTCAAAGGCACACCACAAACTCAACAAATTGATTTCACCATTGAAAATAAAAAACGCAGTTTTATATAATTCTGGCAAAAGAAAATGGAAAAACAGAGGAAAATCATATTTGTCTCTAACACACTACATCTTCTACTGCTTAACTATTGTATGACCACCACGGTGGTATTTATAAGTTTTACAGACCAAGAGGTCAACCATTGGAGGGTTGAACCTCTTCTATAAACAACAAATTACATTAATGGTGCCCTAACTGTCGAAATGGAGGGAGGCAATAATCGCCCTGCTCAACAACCCAAATTGAGTTTTCAAGAGTTCAGTAGTTGGAGGGGGCAAGCACGAGCAAAACCCATGTTCCTGATTCTCCCACCACTGGCCGCCAATACCATAACCACCAAATCTCCCATCATTTTTGTGCAACACGGGGTGTCGGATGGAGTGTCAGATCGGGTACTAGATGGAGTGTCGAACTGAGTGTCGAAAGCAGAAACATGATGATATTTTGCCCTGTAACACCAAAAAATGTGAATTAAATCTCTAAAAACATAAAATCATATTGAATCGTACTCAAGATCATTATAAAACACGAATTATCCATACCTGGTGTCGATCATAGCGCTTTGGCACAAAATCCCTTCAAAAACTTCTCCAAAACATGAAAATGCATATATACATTCGGCAAAAGTATCTAATAAATGTCATAAAATTGATCATATCTCGGGCCCAACATTACCCCCACACTAACGATTTTGCAGGTCCCACTGCAAACAAAAATAAATTACCCCTCGTGACTAAGCTTGTTGAGGAGGATCAACATTGGAAGCTTCTCCTTCTTACTGTGAAGACTTTGTCTTATGCCTCTTGTGTTGCTTCAGTTGTGCTCTGAGGTTTTAGTTGGATTTGGTCATCTTATCAACAAATCATTGAAGGGAGTTTAAATTTGCTTGGAGGACTGCATTATCATGATGAAGGTGTGTGTCTATTTTCTTCCTTTCTTCCAACTGTTGGAGGAGTTGAGAGTTCTCTTTTTGTAGCTTCTCAATGGCTAGGGAAAAATCAGTGATCTCGGAGGAAGGTTTAGATCCTTTGAGAGATGTGGACAATCTATCATTCTTAGGATCTAGAGTAGGCATGGGTGAAGTAGGAGTAATAGAGGATTGATAAGGTGAGGTAGGTTCTGATTTTGTCTTTCTTTGTGGCTCTAATCCATCCACAATAACTTCCCTAAGTCTCTTGTGAGGGATCTCAATATCGGATGACACTTGGATAGGATCCGAAGCAGGCAAGGGTTTTGCATAAGGTTTCGTTCTTTTGCTCCAGGTACTATTTTCGAAGGGTCCTTTACCAAATCGATTTCCTCCCTTCCTATTTGTGGGAATGATGGGAAAGTCTTGTTGAATCACTTCTTGGAGATTTTTAGCTGTGGGATCAAGAGAGATTGAAGGCATCGGGGGGTTATCAATAGGCTTTTTTTGATCTTTACTCTTGTTCTTTCTACCTGATGAGGAAGCAGGGATGTCAACAAGATTTTTGTATTGTTCCAGTAAAGAGATGGTTTGTGCAAGGGGGTTTGGAGTTCTTGGAGAGCGGGGCTTGGATGGAGAGATAGTCCTTAGGCCAAGTGGTTTTTTGTTGGTCTTAATTGTCAAGTGAGGGTTTGCAAATTGATAGATAAATGCATCCCAAGTTTGCCCCTATTTCTCTAATTTGGATAGAACAAGGAGTTTGATTAAGCCATGGTGAAAGAGGTTTTTGTGGGGGTTAGTTACGTTCTTCCTCACTTGAGAGGACATCTTCTCCAAGCTCTTTAGAAAGTAGAAGGGGAAATTCAAAGATTTGTTGAACTGAAAATGAGCTAGCAATCTGAAATGACACAATTTGAAAGTGGAATATCTACCTTCACATGTGATCAACCTCATGATAATGATGAGAGGGTTGATCAATTCTTCCTTTATCCATTCCTTAGAATATCATTTTTCTCCTGAAATTTTCTGGAATTCGAGCTTAAAAACCCTATTATAACTTGAGCGCAGCAACTGGTGGTTTTTGAACCATCTATCTCCCATTCTTGGAAGCTTCGTGGCTGCAGAAATAGACTCTTCTAAGACTCCAAAGGTAAGAGACCCCACGTGCATTGTCTTCCCATCAGAACTGAGGGAAAAATGCATGGAGATGCCATTATCGTGGCCCTGCAAGTTAGATAAAAATGGCCCCTAGCCTGCGAGCAAAAACCTCTCTGCATTGTGAAAATTTAGGAATGGAAAAAACATCTGCATAGGAAGAGGGTTCATACCTCTTAGGCATTGTGATGAGGTGAAGAGATGGATAGAGGATAAACTCACCAACAAAGGGTGCAATTGGGCCAAGGGATGGCACGAATTGAGCACGGGAAAAATGCGATTTGAATAGGGGAAGAAATGGCAGAGGTTGAGCGCGATTTCTTAACATAGGGCAAGGAAAATGGCAAGGTGAATTGGGATAATAGGTTACCCAACCCTTATTTGAATGTGCCTATAGTGGAGTTGGTTGCACACATGTGCGCACGAGCTACCATGTGTGGGAAATTTCGAATTCGAAGGAACATTTTTGGGGGCAAGTTTAATGATGCACAATTAGATGAATGTCCAAGTATTTTGTCTTGGACATTTGATCATGAACATTTCTAAAGTTTGCATCCTCACTCTTAATTGCCTGCAACCAATTTAATTGAATGTCATTGATTCCTGGTTACCTAGAATTGTGGACAGTTACCGGTGTCTAATTCATATGGCACTTCATTTGGCACCTCATACGACATTTCTATGGCACCTCATACGACACTTCATACGATACTTCTGTGTTAAATACATTTTTACCTCTTGTAATGGATAGCCTACAATATTGAAATGCTTTTTACAATCACAATGGTTAATGAGCAGAGGCAAAATTCTCCCTTGTTGTTGATTTTTCTATCATGCTCACTCAATCCTCTTGCATAGGAAATGTAATGTCAAACCTACAATGAACAGGTTATAGCAATCATAAGACATGTAATGTCAAACCTACAATGTACAACTTGTAATGAGAAATAAACCGATAAAGTGGTATGTTAAGTATATGTTCAACAATTTATAGCACACATGAGCTTTAGCACTTCAAAAATAAAATGACTATTAATGTAATAACTTGTATCATGGAAATAATACAAAAATTGTTGTAAAGATTTATTTCTCCAGGCAATGATCATTTGTCAGCTCATGAACCCCTCCCCCACACCTAAGTAGTGTGACACCTCACAATCAAAAGCATAGGAAACCAGTCAATTCCCCCAATAGCTAAAGATTTATAATATGTCAAGTGTAAAGATAAATTTCACAGATTGGTCTGACGAGACGGTTAGAAGATGTCCCCACCTATAGGATAAGAGATCCTATATATAGATAAGAAGAGGTAGGAAAGAGAGTTTGAAGATAGTGTTAGAGTTATTTCCCATTGGAAACTTTATGGAGTTCATTAACCTTACCTTAACCATACATACTTCATGCCAGCTTTGTCTGTAAGTAATGCCTGCCATACATCAGGACACGTTTAAATTTATTATTTATTTTTTGTCAGATTACCATCCTCGCTATGTAGAATGCCCTGCTGCCAACAAGCCTATTTAGTACTCTGACAGGTTTACCTAGTCATACCACAAGCTGGTACCCGCTGCCAGCAGACCTGTTCAGTATCCCGACGGATTAGCCTTTTACACCCTCAGAGACTGGCCCTCCATATTTTAATATTTTAGTATAAGATTTCTTTATGAAAGAAGATGGAGGGACAGCTCTGAAAACAACTTTTTCTTTCTTTTTTAATTGGGATGGTATTTATGTTAGAGGATGAATTTTCGTTATATTACTTAGTGATTGTCCCGATGTAAGGGGTACTTAAGCAGACATGGCCTATCTAAAGATATGATATAATCAAGATATTTAGTGTGTAGTGGATGGTACCATTGAGAAATAACATAAAGGTATCTCTAGGGTCAACTCACTTTCTTCTTTTTGGTTATTGTGATGTTTCCATGACTAACCGCTAATTATACCTCCTTTTTACTCTTTAATAAAGACACTTTACTCACTTACCCAGGTTTCTTGTAAAAAATATGCGAGAGACCTCTAGGCTTCATAGTTATGGTATCACTTCCTTATACAGTGGTGAAGAGTTTCAAGAGAAACTGCTTTAGAATGCCTTAAAAAATGAGAATTTTTGCAAAAATATGGCTAATTACAGTAAGTCAATATTCATTTGATGCTTAGCAAACACAAAATTCAAGTGTAATAATGTTTTGAAGAAAAATACTTCTTTTATATTTCCTTGAAACCGTCTACTCCTCTTGAAATAAATACTTACAGAAATCTCTAGGATTGCCTTATTAACAAAATTCAAAAACTATTTACATATATACAGTAGAAAATTCAGAAAACTTTTCAAGAACAAGGGGGGACTTCCCCATCTACTAAGGCCAATGCCTTGTCCATTGACATGATCTATAGAAAATCTTCTTTGTAAATGGGCTTATGATAAAATTTAAGTTGGTGTCCATTTACTACAAAGGAGACTTGTCCATCGTCAATTGTTTTAATTTTTACAGCTCCATTGTCATATATAGTGTCTACCTCGTAAGGGCCAAACCACCGGGTGTTCAATTTGCATTTGAAGGTTTTGAATTGGGATTCAAACAACAAAGCCCAATCACCAGGTTGGAAGTGTTTCTTCTTAATAAACTTTGCATGCCACCTTCTCCTCTGGTTTTGGACTAATATTGTTCGTTGGATGTCATCTTTCCTGATTTCATAGAACTCATTCAATTGTAGGGCTTGTTGCTTCTAAGCCTCATCTAAGTTCAATCCTAATTATACAACAATATAAAATGTCCTTACTTGGAATTATATAGGTAGAAGTACTTGTTTCTCGTACACTAGCTCATACGGGGTATGCCCAATGGTATTTCTCTAGGTGGTCCGGTATGCCCACAAAGCCTCTAGGAGCCTATCACCCCAATCTCGATGATGTAATTGAACAGTCTTGGTCAATATGGCTTCCATAACTTTGTTTGTAGATTCTACCTGACCATTGTCTTTCGGGTGGTATGGAGAATATTTACGGTGTTTAATCCCATATTTCTTTGTTATCTCTCTCATCAGCTTGGAAGCGAATTGAGTGCCTTGTATGTAACAATTTCACGAGGGACACCGAAGAGGGTAAATATGTCTTCATAGATAAATTCGACAAAATACTTCTTTGTAGCCCTAAATAGGGATTTTTCCTCTACCCACTTCGTGACATAGTCCGTACAAACCAAAATATAGTTCTTCTTACAGGACATGGGTGAAATTCGTCCTACAAACTCAAGGGCCCAATTTTCAAAGGGTTCTATCATAGATTGGGCATGCAAAGGAATTTCGTCAGCTGACGTAGGTATTCCTATCCTTTGGAAACTATCACAACTTCTCACATACTTGGCAACATCTTTGAAAATGCTAGGCCAATAGTAACCTGAATGTAAGACCTTATATGTTGTACGTTTGTCAGAAAAATGGCCACCACATGGTCCATCATGACAATTTCGTATTATTTTTAACACCTCATCCTCTAGGACACATCTACGAATAATCAAATCAATACCTATGCGAAAAAGGTAATGACCAACCCAAGAGTAATTAGCACTCTGTGTAACTTCCTAGTAGCCAAATAGTTTTCCATATCCACAAACCATGGGGTATTGACAGAGAGGGAAAAAAGATGCTCATCTAGGAAAATATCATCTACAGGGACATCATCATCCTTATTTTTTATTCGTGAAAGAAAACCAGCTACTACATTATCCTTTCCAGGTCGATCAAGCACAGTGATATTAAATTCTTGCAATAATAGGAGCCACCTAGTCACTCAACCATTAGTTATGGGTTTGTTCATGAGAAATCTAATGGCAGAATGATTTGTATGTATGAATACTTTGTAGCCTATATTGTAATGATGAAACTTGTTGATAGAATGAACAAATGCCAAGAATTCCTTCTTGGTAACTGTGTAGTTTAACTCGGCAGTGGACAAGTTCTTGCTCACAAAATAAATGGCATAGGACTGTTGGTCCTCTTTCTGCCCTAATACCCCTCCTGTTGCGGTGTTGGAGGCATTAGTGGATATATGAAATGGGATATTCCAATTGGGCCCTCTAAGAACTGGTGCCACATACAACTTAGATTTTAGGGTTTCAAAGTCATTTTGACACTGCTCAGTCCAAACAAAATCAACATCTTTTATTAACAATCCAAACATAGGTGCATCAATCTTTGTAAAATTTTCAATAAACCATCAGTAATATCCAGCATGTCCAAGAAGGCTTCTCACCTCTTTCTGAGTCTTGGGGGGTGGAATTCTGACAATGACCTCAATCTTTGCAGGATCGACTTTTATCCCTTTAGATGAAACATGATGTCCTAGAAGAACTCCCTCAGTCAACAACATTTTAAATTTTTCATGACTTAGAGACAGGTTCATTTCTTGGCATCTGATAAGGAATTTTTCTAAGTTGTCTAAGGCTTCCTGGTAAGTGTTACCATAAACTGTGAATTTTTCCATGTAGACCTCCATACAATCATGAATAAGATCGACAAATGTCCCTAGTACTGCTCATTGAAATGTGGTAGGAGCATTACACAATCTAAATGGTAAGACCCTATAGGAGTAGGTACCCCAAGGACATGTAAAGGTATTCTTGTCCTAGTCCTCAGGTGCTATAAGAATCTGATTGTACCCGTTGTACCCATCTAAAAAGGAAAAATACTTATTTCTAGACAAGGTATCTAGAACTTGGTCAATGAAAGGCAGAGGAAAGTAATCTTTCAGAGTGGATTTGTTGAGTTCCCAGAAATCAACATAAATTCTCCATTTCCCGGTCACTTTATTTGGAACCACTACAAGCGGGGATACCCACTTACTATCAGATATGGGATAAATAAATTTGACATTTAACAACTTTTGGATCTCCTCCTTGACTATATCTTTGAGTGTTGGGTTCATCCTTCTCTGGGGCTTCCTAACATGTGTTACTTCCACCTGGTTATATATGTGATGGATGCATGTGTCAGGGTGTATACCCTTCATGTCAGTGTATTCCCAAGCAAATGCTCCTGATTTTTCTTTAAGGATACTTACTAATTGTTTATGTTGGTATGCATCTAGACCGGAGCTTATATGTAAAAATTTCTCTAGACTAATCTCGTAGGGCATAGTATAAGACATGGCAGACTAATCTATCTCAAAGACAAAATAGATGAGTCCAATTGTTCCTGAAATTCTTCCCTAAACATGTACTCAAATTGGGGAAACGCTTGTGGAAAATCCACACATGTGATAACAGAAATAAATTGGTTTAGCACATTATCTATTGTGTGCTCCTGAAGTGCCCAGGCATGGTCACTTGGCAATAAGGGTTCTTCCCAGTCCTTGTTCTCGTATGGAAATTCAAGCCACCATATATTATCCATAATAGGTTGAGCTGCAGGGTAAATGGTGAGCTTCTGGATAGGGAGACCATTTGAGATGGTCATTTTGCCCTTCTCTACAGCCAATAAATGCATTGGTTGTTTCTAGCCAAGGTATTTCCAAAATTATGGGATGGCCTTTGGTAGGATCCTTTGAGTGACTGACAAGAAAATCTACTGGGTACTCCCATGAGGCTAAAGAAACCATGATATCATCTAAAATTCCTTCAGGTATAACCCTAGTCTTATCTGCTAATTCCAAAATGGTTGGGGTAGGCTGAACAAGAGGTTGTAACTGTAATTGTTCCAAGGTAGTAGAAGTCATGACATTTATGAATGCCCCTAGGTATATGAGAGTGTTTCCAATGGAGACCTCATTAATGGTTATGGTCACTATGGGGATTCCTGGGTTCCCATATTTTGCTAGTTTTGGCTGCTCTGATATGTACTCAGAAAGTCCTCCTACCAAATGTATTGTAGGAGGGTCCTTTTTCTTCCTACCTCGCTTCTTAATACATAATTATTTGACTACCTTATTATAGATTGGAATGTATTTAATGGATTGAAGAAGGGAAATCTTGACACAAATATTCTTCAATTCATTCAAGATGTCAAATTTCGATCGGGTGGTAGGTTTCTTGATTACCAATCAGTCTAGATAAGAAGGGACCTTCGTAATTTGTGAAGGTTAATTTTGGAGAAGCTTGGGTTCTTGGTTCTTTGGGATAATAACATATTCCCACCTAGTGTCAGTCGTGGGTTGTTTGGTGGTTTATTCTTCTTCTTCTTCCTGGATGACTACTGAAGGTCTCTGTCTATCCAGAAATGTTCCCGATCTTAGTTGAATTTCCTGTAATGGAACAGGAGTAATGACATATGTTGGGAAGGCATGCATCTCAACATTGTGAAGAGGTTGAGGGGGATTATTATTTGGATTTGGCATTGGTTGTGCTGGTAATAGTGTTGGTCTCGAGGAGCTCACATTTTGATATTGTAGCGATTGTTGTTGTGGAATAGGAGGTAAGGGTGGTAGAACAAAACCTGGAAGAAGTTGCAGAGTGTTCGGTGGGAACTGAGGATAAGGATGGTTGGACATAGGGATAGGTGGAGCTTGAGGGTTTCCTTGGTTATGTCCTCCTCTCCATCCTTGAATCCAAGGATGTTGGTACTGAGTAGACTAGTTTTGCCAACCTGTTGAGTTCCACTATTGTTGTTGTTGATAATAGGGTGGAACTTGAGATTGTATATCTAGGTATGTGGATTGGATCCTAGGCTACCATGGCCTCCTGGTGCATAAGAGGACTCCCCAGGATCTCCACTCCTATAGATGGCTAATAAACTAGGCAATGATGGACATTTCTCAGTTGAATGGTCTTTTGTACAGAAGCCACAAACTGAAATGTTATCTAATGGGCATTCCCTTGAGGAATGCTTCCTCCTGCATCTTGGGCAATATATGCTCATTGCTACATTTTCCTCCTCCTGTTTCTTTTTTATTTTTAGGGTGTCCAACTGGGAACTTATTGTTCTTAAGATATATGTCTTGAATTTTTCTAAAAGTTTCCCTATCTTTTCTCTTGTGATACCACCTATACTAACTGGTTTTAAGTTTCTATTATAAGGGTCCCAAAAATTCTTCCCTGTTTTGGATCTACTCCTTGAGTAATTTTTACACATTTCACATATTTTGGAAAATATTTTATGGGATATGTCACATGACTCCATTAGGTTAAGGATCTCTAGGTATTCTTATGAAATTCCCTTAAGGAAAAGATCCCTAATTGCATCCTCTGGGAGGTCATGGTATTTTCACTTCTAGGAGATATAACCAAATCTTTCCATATAATCTTCGAGGGTCTCATCTTCTAGTTGTTGGATTTTAAATATGTCATTACGAGATTCCTTGGTCTTGCAGTAGTCTTGGTACTTTTTAAGAAATATATCCTTCATGGCTTCCCAAGACCTAATACTAGATTCTCCCAACCCCATGAACCATCTTAGTGCAGAGTCTTTGAGGGTGGCGGGAAAGAGTTTTAGTTTCTAGGCATATTTTACATAGTTATAGCTCCTACACAAGATGCCAAATTCAAATAGGAAGGTTTCTGGATCTTCACTATTTTTACCATAAAAGGTAGGCAGTGTTGAGAGAGGAATATTCTTCATGTTGACATTTGGTGTGGTGTCCAAAATTGGAAACTCGAAGATAGTTTCGGTTTGGTTTTCAGCTTCTTCTTCCTCCCCGTGTTTTACATTGTTATGGTCTTCCTGATCATCCATATTGGTTTGGTTTCCAAAAAGAGTACCTAGGTGGTTTTATCTTTGAAGAGAACAAGGTTTCCCTTTGATGGAAAGGTCTTCCTACGGATTGAATGTTTGGGACTCTACTCGAGCCGATTGAGACTATTGGTGCCAAAGTTTCTATGTCAGTTTAAGAGATAATTACATTGGTCGAATTACCCAACAAAATATTCACTTGTTCAGGGTCTATGATGTCCTCAAAATTAGGATCTCCTAGTGGTGGTGTAAAAGAAAAGGTTGTATTTTTTGGTTATGTGGAAGGCTCGAGTGGTCTTGCCTCCTGTCCCAATATGATTGATGCTTCAATTTCTTGTTCTATAGTGCTCCCTGTGTTATTCTCTTCAGAGACTATTTTAGCTCTTTGAGTTGAGCTAGCTCTTATTTTTCGGTATCATTCTGTGGATTTTAGAAGTGGAACATCCCTTTCCCCAAAAATATTGGAAGGAACCTTGGTTGAAAGGTCTGATTTAGATTTAATGTATCTACCTTTTGGATCTCTAGGTCTATTCATGAAAGAAAACAAAAAAAAGAAAAACTACCATTGGGTTTGGGGGAGCCCACAATAGCAGATGTGCAGGTTCTTACCTCTCATCTTAAAGTTCCCCCGCCACCAATCTAATGCTAAGGTATGTGAATGATCTATTTCCTAACTATCTCCTACCTTGAGACAACTACCTGACAACGGCGCCAAAAATGATGGGTGTTCTATATGCACTAAAAACACACTAAAAACCCTTAATTAAATTGTCAACCCAGGATAAGTAAACTTAGAATTGTAGCAAAATATATGCCAAGGTATAAGGGTTGGTAGTAGTATAGTCTAATTAAGGAAGTAACTATCTAAGGGCTAATCTATTCAAGCAAAGACTATTAATGGCAAAACCCTACTAAGAAACTCAAACTATGTAACCTAAGTACTTTTGGACCAAGGATCAATGGATAGTTCTAGGAAAACAAATGAAAACCCTACTTGAAGCAAACTAGTTCAATAATGACAATAAGAAAAAGAAACTATTTAAGCATAACAATAAAGAAATAGCAACAACAAAGTACTTTAGCTAGCCTACCTAAATCCGATGAACAACTATCCCGTGAAAGTAAGTAAATAAACAAGCAACTATACTATCAAAGCAAGAATAGACAAGTAAGAAATTAACCTATTAAAGAAAGTAAACAACTAACTAACTTAGGATAAACTTTGCAGTAAGTAAACTAAGTAAGACTACTCAATAAGCAACTAACTAAGAGACAAGTGAACTCTATTCTTAATACAACTATTTCTAATTTACAAAAGGAAATCTACTTAATGGAAAGAAAGAAGAACTAACAACTAACCTTTAATCTATGATAAGCAAAACTACTCTTTAATCTACGAGAACAAAAGACTATCTATCCTACAACAACAAAGAAACTATTTTATGATCTAGGAAATCAAGAAACTATCTCTTAACCTATGAAAACTCAAATATAGTGTTGATGGTTGTGTGAATGTCTCCGGTGTCTTATAATATCTCGATGGCACTTGAAAACGAAAGATAATTCAAGAGGTATAAGCTCAATATTGATTTCAATATCAAAGTGAAAGTTGTGGATTAAACAATCCAGTGAGAATTTAGCCATCATGGAAACAATCATCAATGACCCTGCATATTCATGGAATTATTACTCATGCATTTAGTCATCAACAATATAATGATATTATAATTTTACTCTATGCTATGTAAGAAAACTCATAATTGAATTCAATCATTAACTAAAATCTAGAATTGCAACCTAAACCTAGGAAAGAAATTGCATAAAGTAAAACTAAGCTAGACCTATTTCAACAACTCAAATTGCAAAAAGGAAAATGCTTATAAACAAAAATTAAACATGATTCTTAGCATATAAAAAGTAAACTAATGGATAAATTAACTAACAACTAGTTAAGAAAAATCTAAACAACAATTAAATAGGAAAAATCTAACCTTATCCATCCACCGAAGCCTCGTTATTTAGAAAACATAAAGTAAAACTTTGTTCTACTCTATTTTAAACTTGATTTAAAAGCATAAATAAAATTCAATATAACATTTATTTACACACAATGTTAGTGTATAAGTTTCCAAACTTGTTCCTACTAACTACAAAGTTAATGCATATTAACAAAAGCCTTCATACTAACCTGCAAAAGAGAACTTACATAGTTAAACTATAACAACAAATTATATGGAAAAGGAAAAATAACAATGCATGTAAAAGAAATGAGATAAAAGACATCTAAGCTATGAGATTCATAAATAACTCATAAAATAGTTACCATACTGCTTGTGTCCCCCCCAACAATTTGTGGTCACTTCTCAAAGGCACACCATGAACTCAGCAAATCGATTTCACCATTAAAAATAAAAAACACAGTTTTATATAATTATGGCAATGGAAAATGGAAAAACAGAGGAAAATCGTATTTGTCTCTAACACACTACTTCTTCTATTGCTTAACTTTTGTATCACCACCACGGTGGTATTTATAAGTTTTACAGAACAAGAGGTCGACCATTGGAGGGTCGAACCTCTTCTATAAATAGTAAATTACATTAATGGTGCCATAACTGTCGAAATGGAGCGAGGCAATAATCGCCCTGCTCAACAACCCAAACTGAGTTGTCAAGAGTTTAGTAGCTTGAGGGGGAAAGCATGAGAAAAATCCATGTTCCTGATTCTCCCACCACTGGCTGCCAATACCATAACCACCAAATCGCCCATCGTTTTTGTGCAAGATGGAGTGCCATACTGGGTACCAGATGGAGTGTCAGACTGAGTGTCAGAAGCAGAAACATGATGTGATTTTGCCCTGTAACACCAAAAGATGTGAATTAGATATCTAAAAACATAAAATCATATTGAATCATACTCAAGATCATTATAAAACATGAATTATGCATACCTGGTGTGGATCATAGCGTTTTGGCACAAAATCCCTTCAAAAAGTTCTCCAAAACATGAAAACGCATATATACATTCAACAAAAGGATCTAATAAACATCATAAAACTGATCATTTCTTGGGACCAACAGTAGTTTTCTTGTGCATTGAAAATGATGGAGGTAGATACTTCCGCATTTCACACATTAGTCAGGGAATTTATCTCTTCCAATAACTTATATCTTCTTTATGGATTTCTTTAGATGAAAGCCACCAACAAATGATGCAAGAAAATACCAGGTTTGAACAATATCATGGCATATATAAAATTGCAGATTAAACACAATATGTCAGTAAGTTCTTCTCCAAAGCAACATGAGATTGTTCTGAGTCTTTAACCAATTTCCTTCTTGTCTGAACTCCTTTATTTATATATCCAATTATCTGATTTTCGGGATGATTCCTTTTAACAATTCTGAGAGGTGATTTTGCTTCTTTCTACTGATTTGTCTCAATCAGAGTATTCATATCTTCATATGATTCATATTCTTCTCTTTCTGATCCTTGGACCTGTTCATCTTCATCTTCAACTATATCTTTTCTTCTTGGTTCAACACTGCTTACATTTCTGACCGGGATTTCTTCATCAACTTTTATGTCTATACAATCAACTAGTTTATGCAGCCTCTTATTGTGACATTTGTACCCTTTACTGTTTGTAGCATAACCCAAGAAGATACCTTCATCAACCCTGTCATCATATTTGCCAATATTTTCATCATTATTCTTAATGTAACATTTACTCCCAAAGACTTTAAAATGCTTAATTGAAGCAGGTCTTCCAAACCATAGTTCATAAGGAGTCTTGTCACTGTGTGTTCTAAGATGTGCTTTGTTAAGGATATGAATAGTTGTATGAATTGATTCCACCCAATATGTCTGAGGTATGTTCCTTTCATTGATCATTGATATTGCCATTTGTTGTACTGATCTATTCTGCCTCTCAACAACTCCATTTTGTTGTGGAGTCCTTGGAATTGTGTACTCTCTTTTGATTCCATGGTTATCACATAACTCTTTGAAGTTTGATGCAAGAGCATCACTCACTCATCAAGCGAGCCAGCGCGTGGAGCAGAAAGGACAACTGGACAATGACTATATCAATTTTGAAATGCTTTGGAAGTTGTTGCGCCGCTCTTTAATGAAGTCATATTTAAAGAAGCACACTTGTATTATAAAGGGGACCTTGAGACTTTAAGCTCTCATCCTTAGTAGATAGGAAGGCATTTAATAGATTTAATTCTGTTAGATAGAAATTTATTGTAGATTTGATAGTTGTAGAATTCGAGAGGGAAAATGGAATATAGGCACCCTCCTTTGTACATTGTAACATTAGCATGGATCAAGCATTCAAAAGAGAAGAGAAGGCAGAGAACTTGTGAAGAACACCCATGTACAGATTTGAGTTAATAGAGAAGAGTCCTTGATTCAAATTCATGTCTGGTGTTTCTTCTCTGTGGGTATGTTACTTATGTTCTCATGAATGTTTTGTTTTCCTTGTGTGCATTTTCTTTTGAATATGTTGTGCATGTGATTTCAGAGGTTTACTGAAGTCTGAGAGAGGAGGGAATGAGTTTCAATTGTTTCTCTGTCTGAGCCAGGAGATTCCTGCATAGAGTGCAGTCGAATTCATCCGCATAGAGTGCATTGATGAGGCTAGACAGTTAAACTCTTATTCTCATCTGCCCTGAAGTTGATTTGGGACTGGCAGAGCCGTGCAGGAGAAGTGCAGGCTGAAATTGACGTCTCAGTTGAAAATCTGAGCAGAGGGTTAAGGACTGTTGTAGCAGGAAGTGCACAGAGTCTGGAAATCTCAACACTTTGAGAGTTGTTGAAGGTCGAGCGCGAGCAATGTGCGCAAATCCCCTGAAGAACTCAGAGTTAACAAGCTCAGGAGGGATAGACCCTTCGTGATTCCTGGAAGAAGGACCCAGGGAGGGTTTGAACAGAACGGAACTTTGGAGCCGAAGGACTCCTCAAGGAGGAGAATCAACGGCCAGAGTTCGTAGAGGAGAATCGTGAAATCTTGTCGATCGTTCGATCTGGGAGAAGTTGTGAGGGAATTAACCCTTAGATACAGAAAGGAATTAAGGTTTATCGGGACTCGGCATATCGGGTTTCCCGGAGGCAAGATTTTCATAACTATTAAAATCATGATCGGCGATTTACCGATCACATCGGAGCCGTTGATCGACATGGGACAGGTGGCATGAGATCTCGGGAGGTCGGGATTCAGAATTTGGGGTTTTCTAATGCAGAGGAATTGTGACCGGTGAAATCGCGATCCCGCGATTCCCGATAGAGTGGAGAGAGGAGGTGACGTGGCACATGATTAATGCACGTGCATCGACGTTCGGAGATTTGCGAGGCGAGTGAATCGCGACATCACAGGTGCCAAATTCCCGATAGGGAAATCCCCGAAAAGAATGAAAGCGTTGACCCTTTGACCATCGGGGTTCGGGGTTTTGATTTGCATGAGAACCGTGTCTGTGAGTTTCGCGATTTCGCGAAACCCGATTTCCCGAGAAAACTTTCTGGGAGATCAACAGAGTACCCTGTGGGTGACGAAAAGGTCCCGATACGGGATTTGAAGAGTGGTATAGCTCTTCGGGCCAGAGACGAAGAAGGTCCTGGTAGAAGTGGTTAGACTGCGAGGGTCACGATTTGCACCAAGTGGTATCAGAGCAGGTATATCTTTTCTTTTTGTAGCAGAGACAGGGATTTATCATGCCACCGAGAAGAGAAAGGCAGTCACCTGATCGAGAAGACAGGGATGCAAGAAGAAGAGGAAGACCAGCAGGGAATCTAGAAATGGAGCGCCAAATGAGAGATCTCCGAGCAAGGCTTGAGGAGATGGAGACAGCGTAGAGATGCGGAGTCGGCGTTGGAGATTTCAGTGATTCCGAGGTAGAAGAGGAAGATGGACATGATGAAGGAGAGGTCACGACAGAGGATGCTTCGACCGAGCAATTGATAAAAGCTATCACCAGGATGGGCTCAAAGACCAAAATGGACATTCCAGTCTACGAGGGAAGCCTGGATGCAGAAGAGTTGTTGTATTGGATCCACGCTCTTGACACCTACTTCGATTATGAGGATATCGAAGAGGATAAGAAGGTAAGGCATGTTGTTACCAAGCTGAAGGGACATGCATCTTTATGGTGGGATGAGTTGCAGGCTGATAGGCGCTGCAAAGGAAAACAGAAAATTAAGAGCTGGGATAGGATGATTGTGAAGATGAAGGCGAAGTTCATCCCCAGAGATTATCATATCACTTTATTCAGGCGAATGCAGAACCTGAGACAGAAGTTGATGATGGTGAAGGAGTACACCGAGGAGTTTTACAGACTCAATATCAGAGCAGGTCATCGGGAGAGCGATGATGAAAAGGTGGCGAGATATCTGAATGGTCTGAGATATGACATTCAGGATGAGTTGAGCATGCTAACCATCAGGACGGTGGAGGATGTGTACCAGATGGCTCTAAAAGCTGAGGAGAAGTTGAGCCGTAAGAAAGGACAGCGAGGATGAGGTAGGAGTCAGCCCAGAGGCAAGGCGGTTGCCCAAGAAAGAACACAGAAGCCCAAGGAGGAATGGAGGAAGCCTCAGGGTAAACTTGAAAAAGGTGGAACCTCACAGAGGCAGCAATATGCTGAGCCGAGAAGGCAGCATAGAAAACAAGGTGGCGGTTATGCTGATGCCAACACATTTCCTCGTACCAGAGATAGAGGACGAGGCAGAGGAGGAGTCATCACATGTTTTACATGTGGGAAGGATGGACATAAAGCCGTTGATTGTCTAGACAGGAAAATGGACAGAGGTGAAGCTCACATCATTGAAGCGCAGAAGCGTGATGCTGAGAACGAAGATGCAGACAGCGGAATATCGCTAGGAATGCATAAAATCCTTTTGACACCTGAGAAAGAGGTGGAGAGCACAGTGCAAAGGAGCAGAATCTTCAGGAAAGCTTATACAGCCAAGGGCTGGAAATGCAAAGTCATTGTGGACAGCGGGAGCACCGATAATCTCGTTTCGACCGAGATGGTGGAAAAGCTGGAGCTGGAAACAACTAAGCACTCGAGTCCATATAAGGTCTCGTGGCTACAGAAAGGACACCGAGTAAGTGTCACTAAACAATGCTTAGTTAAATTCAAGATAGGGAATTACAATGATGAGATTCTGTGTGATGTTATTCCCATGGATGTATGTCATATATTGCTGGGTAGACCATGGCAGTATGACAGAAATGTGGTTCATGACGGAAGGATGAACACGTACACTTTGGAAAAGGATGGAAGAACCCATAAATTGCTTCCAATAAAGGATAAAGAAGTGAAGCCAGAAGTAAACAGCACAATACTTCTCATGAGTGGGAAGGAACTTCTCACAGAGATAGAGAAGAACGAAGATCCACAATTCTTTGTTGTCAGGAAACCGAGAATTGTCCTGACTAGCACAAGAGTGGATGACTTGCGAGAAGAGATTCAGGAACTGCTGGGAGAGTTCGCTGACATCATCATGGATGAACTACCTCGTTCGTTGCCACCGATGAAGAGTGTGAGTCACCACATAGACCTCATACCAGGAGCAAGTTTTCCAAATAAGGCCGCATACAGGTTGACGCCACAGGAGAATGAGGAAGTCAAAAGGTAGGTACAGGATCTGCTGGACAAAGGACTGGTCAGAGAGATTCTGAGTCCATGTGTTGTTCCAACAGTACTAAGTTCGAAGAAGGATGGAGGCTGGAGGATGTGTACAGACTCCAGAGTGATTAACAAGATAACCATCAGGTACAGATTTCCACTGGCGAGAATGGATGATATGATGGATTGCCTGAGTGGGGCGAATTACTTTTCAAAGATTGATCTCAAGAGCGGATATCATCAGATTCGGATGAGAGAAGGAGATGAATGGAAGACAACATTCAAGACAAACGAAGGTTTGTACGAATGGTTGGTCATGCTGTTTGGTTTGACAAACACGCCGAGCACTTTCATGAGACTGATGAATGAAGTCCTGAGGGAATTCATCGGGAAGTTTGTTGTCGTATATCTGGACGATATACTGATATTCAGTAAGACGAAGGCTGAACATTTGAGACATTTGGCCATTGTGATGAGAAGACTGCAACAGGAGAAGTTGTTGATCAACATGAAGAAGTGTTCCTTCATGAAGACAGAGCTCATTTATTTGGGTTTTGTTATATCGGCCAATGAGTTGAGAATGGATCCTGAGAAGGTAGAAGTGATAAAGAATTGGCCATCACCGAGAAATATTTTTGAGGTGAGGAGTTTCGATGGATTGGCTAGTTTCTACCGAAAATTCATTCAGAATTTCAGTGGAATTAGTGCAGCAATGATGGACACAGTGAAGAAGCGACATAAGACTTTTCACTGGACAACAGAGGCTGAGAAGAGCTTCAATCTGTTGAAGCGGAAGATCACAAAGCAACCAATTCTGGTGTTGCCTGATTTCCAGAAGACATTTCAAGTGAAATGTGATGCAAGCGGATATGCCATAGGAGGGGTCTTGAGTCAGGATGACAGGCCAGTGGCATATTTTAGCGAGAAGTTGGATGAAGCAAAGATAAAATACTCCACGTATGATAAGGAGTTTTATGCCATCATACAGGCCTTAAAGAAGTGGAGGCATTACTTGATACCCAAGGAATTTGTATTGTAAAGTGACAATCATGCATTGCAGTTTGTGAGTCAACAAGAGAAGTTGAACCAGAAGCATGCAAAATGGGTAGAGTACATGCAGAACTTCACATTTGTGATCAAACACATTTCAGGGACTGCTAACAAAGTGGCTGATGCTTTGAGCAGAAAATGTTTACTGTTGCAGGAGTTCAAAGTCAAAACATTGGGTTTTGAGAATCTGAAGGACATGTATGCAGGTGATGCAGACTTCGGAGAAGCGTACGAAGCAGCTGAGAATCTAGTTCTCAGGGATCGGAGTCTGTGGATAGATTATATGATCCAGGGTGGATTGTTGTTTAGGGGCAATAAATTGTGCATTCTGAATCGCTCCATGAGGGAGAATTTGGTGAAGGAAAAGGATAGTGGCGGATTGGCAGGTCATTTTGGACATGACAAAACATTCGCAAAACTGAGAGAATCCTATTTTTGGTCGGGCATGCGAACTGATGTCAAAAGATTTGTTGACAGATGTAGGGTTTGTCAACATTCAAAAGGGAGAAAGCAAAATGCAGGGTTTTATCAACCATTGCCCATACCTGAGAGGCCATGGGACGCGATCAGTATGGATTTTGTTTTGGGTTTGCCGAGAACGCAAAGAGGAGTTGATTCCATCTTTGTGGTAGTGGATAGGTTTTCCAAGATGGCACATTTTATTCCGTGTCACAAGACCAGCGATGCAACCCACATCGCAAATTTGTTCTTCAAAGAGATTGTCAAATTGCATGGATTGCTGAGAAGCATAGTCTCAGATCGGGATACAAAATTCATAGGTCATTTTTGGAGGACGCTATGGAAGAAGCTGGGAACGAACTTAGCGTTTAGTTCATCTTACCATCCACAGAAGGATGGACAAACATAGGTGGTTAATAGAAGTCTGGGGGATCTATTGAGAAGCTTGGTGACAGAACACCACAACAGTTGGGATCAGATATTACCACAGGTGGAGTTCGCGTACAACGATTCAGCGAATCGGAGTATAGGAAAAATCCCATTCCAAATTTTGTATGGAACACAGCCAAGGGGAGTTTCTGAGCTCAGGGAGTCAAAACAGGGTGCGACTAGCAGTGCTAGCGCAGAAGAGTTCGCTGAGGCGATGCAGGAACTTCACAGCCAGGTGAAGCAATGACTGATGAAATCAAATCAAGAGTACAAGCGCAGAGCCGATCAATGGAAGAGGCAACTTCAGTTTGAAGTTGGTGATTTGGTCCCGGCGCACCTGAGGAAAGAAAGGTTCCCAAGGGGAACATATAACAAGATCAAGATGAAGAAGATTGGGCCATGCAAATTCCTAAAGAAATTCGGGGAGAATGCATATGAAATTGAGCTGCTAGATGTCATCGAGATATCTCCTATTTTTAATGTTTCAGATTTATACCCATATAGAGCTGGAGAAACAGAGACTGGAACTAAGGAACCAGTGGTCTAGTGGCAGAAGCAATTGCCAGTTGCAGAGAAACCACAGATGGAGTGCATACTGGACAAGCGAGCGGGAAAGAAGACCAGACGGAAGCAGTATTTCGAGTACCTGGTGAAGTGGAAGAATCACCCAGTCGAGGACGCTAGCTGGGAAATGGAAGCAGTTATACAGAGGCATGGACAAACCATGCAATAACTCATGGACAGGAGCCCATGAAAATTTTCAAGCCGAGGAGTATGATGCAGGAGCATCACTCACTCATCAAGCGAGCCAGCGCGTGGAGCAGAGAGGATAGCTGGACAACGCCTATATCAATTTTGAAATCATTTGGAAGTTGTTGCACCGCTCTTTAATGAAGTCATATTTAAAGAAGCGCACTTGTATTATAAAGGGGACCTTGAGCCTTTAAGCTCTCATACTTAGTAGATAGGAAGGCATTTAATAGATTTAATTCTGTTAGATAGAAATTTATTGTAGATTTGATAGTAGTAGAATTCAAGAGGGCAAATGGAATATATGCACCCTCCTTTGTACATTGTAACATTAGCATGGATCAAGCATTCAAAAGAGAAGAGCAGGCAGAGAACTTGTGAAGAACACCCATGTACAAATTTGAGTTAATAGAGAAGAGTCTTTGATTCAAATTCATGTCTGGTGTTGTTTCTCTGTGGGTATGTTGCTTATGTGCTCATGAATGTTTTGTTTTCCTTGTGTGCATTTTCTTTTGAAAATGTTGTGCATGTGATTTCAGAGGTTTACTGAAGTCTGAGAGAGGAGAGAATGAGTTTCAATTGTTTCTTTGTCTAAGCCAGGAGATTCCTGCATAGAGTGCAGTCGAATTCATCCACATAGAGTGCGTTGATGAGGCTAGACAGTTAAACTCTCATTCTCATCTTCCCTGAAGTTGATTTGGGACTGGTAGAGCCGTGCAGGAGAAGTACAGGCTGAAATTGAGGTCTCAGTTGAAAATATGAGCAGAGGGTTAAGGACTGCTATAGAAGGAAGTGCACAGAGTCTAGAAATCTCAACACTTTGAGAGTTGTTGAAGGTCAAGCGCGAGAAGTGTGCGCAAAGCCCCTGAAGAACTCAGAGTTAACAAGATCAGGAGGGATAGACCCTTCATGATTCCTGGAAGAAGGACCCAGGGAGGGTTTGAACAGAACGGAGCTTTGGAGCCGAAGGATTCCTCAAGGAGGAGAATCAACGGCCAGAGTTCGCAGAGGAGAATCACGAAATCCCGTCAATCGTTTGATCTGGGAGAAGCTGAGAGGGAATTAACCCTTAGATATAGAAAGGAATTAAGGTTTATCGGGACTCGGCATATCGGGCTTCCCGAAGGCAAGATTTTCATAACTGTTAAAATCGCGATCGACGATTTACCAATCACATCGGAGCTGGTGATTGACAGGGGACAGGTGGCATGAGATCCCAGGAGGTTAGGATTCGACATTCAGGGTTTTCTAATGCAGAGGAATTGCGACCGGTGAAATCACGATCCCGCGATTCCCTATAAAATGGAGAGAGGAGGTGATGTGGCGCAGGATTAACGCACGTGCATCGACGTTCGGGGTTCGGAGATTTGCGGGGAGAGTGAATTGCGACATCACAGGTGCCGAATTTCCGATAGGGAAATCCCCGAAAAGAATGAAAGTGTTGACCCTTTGACCATCGGGGTTTGGGGTTTTGATTTGCACGAGAACCGTGTCTGTGAGTTTCGCGATTTTGCGAAACCAGATTTCCCGAGAAAACTTTCCGGTAGATCAACAGAGTACCCAGTGGGTGACGAAAAGGTCCCGATACAGGATTTGAAGAGTGGTATAGCTCTTCGGGCCAGAGATGAAGAAGGTCCTGGTAGAAGCGGTCGGACTGCGATGGTCACGATTCGCACCAAAGTTCCATGAGCTAAACTCTCCTCCTCTATCAGACCTTATTGCCTTCAATCTTTTTCCTGTTTGATTCTCAGTTAGAGCCTTAAACAATTTGAATTTTTCAAATGCTTCATATTTTTCCTTCAAAAAGGAAACCCATGTTAGTCTATAATAGTCATCAATAATCAACATAAAATAATTTCCTTTTCCTGTACCTTCTTTCCTTGATGGTCCACATAAATCCATATGTACTAACTGGAGAGGTTTTTCTGTTGAAGGAAATTTTTTTTATTTGAACTGAGTGCAAGTAAGTTTGCTTATCTGGCAAGGTTTACAAATAGAGTCGTATGGCTTTGATATCTTTGGAAGATCTTTTACTGCCCCATTATTTCTGAGCTTCATTATATGATCAAAATTTAAGTGTCCAAGTCACCTATGTCATAGCCAACTTTCATCATACTTTTTTAAGTAACATTCTTCTTTTTCTTCTTTTAACACATAGACATTGTTTTATGTTCTTATCCCTTTTGCAACTAGCTGTCCTGAATTCACAGATTTTATTCTACAATCTTTAGAGGTAAAAACGACTTCACATTCTCAGCCACAGACTTGACTGACACTAAGTAGATTATGTTTTAGGCCTTCTACAAACAACATATCTTGAGCTTTCCCTTTTCCATTACTCAAACTTACCATTCCTTTACCTTTTATTTTTCCTGGTGCATCATTTCCAAAAGTTACATTCCCTGATTTGCTTTCACTTAGAGTTAGAAACTTACTTTTGTCTCCAGTCATATGTTTGGAACATCCACTATCAATATACCAGGGATTCTTTTGTCTTTGGGATGATAACACTAATTCGCACTGGTCATCTTTTTTGAAGGCCATTTTTCTCTAATCGTTTGAAGGCCATTTGAATCAAATCTAACAACTGAAATCCAAGCAAAGAGCATGGTTTTTTTTTCTAAGAATCGTATGGAAACCCATTCTTGAGCCAAAAAAATAGTTTTTACATGGAGCCTTGTTGTGGGAGGCATACCTGCAAATAAAAGACTCAAGTACCTAAAGGTGAAAAAGGCATCTCAAGAGTGTTAGGAAATTAAACACTTCCATGCTAAACCTAACAAAAGAGGTGAAAAATGTACTATTGCCTTAAAGGAGAGCCCAGCCACCTTGCTTAGAGTGTCGCGGTACCTGTTTCCTCTCCTAGCCATGGTACACACCTTGAGACCTATTCTTATTATGAAAATGTACCAATGGTTCCAAAGATACCCTACATAGATCTTGTGTGGTTGTTTAAGAACTGCATCACAAATATCAACCCTGATAAGATTCAAATAGGGCCTAAGAGCCTTATGTTGTTTGCTATACATTATGCCCAAAACTTGTGAATGGTGACGATATCCCACCCAAATTCCATATATCCCTTAGAGAGGATATGTATGGTGGTTTGAGGCCTCATTCATGTCCATTAATATCAAGAAGATTTATTTAGGGCCTAAGGCCCTTTATTCCTCCCTTGGCCATGGTATAGGTGTTGAAACCCATTCTTTTTATTGAAAACATACTAATGGTGCACATATTCCCAAAAAGAGGCATTTTTCATATTGCAACTATATGAAACTATATTGCAACTTATGCAACTATATGCAACTTATGCAACTATATGCAACTTATGCAGCTATATTGCAACAATTGTGTATGCAACTATATGCAAATATGCAATTATATGCAACTATGCAACTATGAAACATGCAACTTATGCAACTTAAGCAACTTTATGGAACTTATGCAACTTTACGCAACATACTAATGGTGCCCATATTCCCAAATAGAGGCATTTTTCATATTGCAACTATATTGCAACTGTATTGCAACTACATTCTCAAATATTGGTGAGTGGTCAAATGCAACTATATTGCATCTAGTGAACTATATGCAACTATATTGCAACTTATGCAACTATATGAAACTATATGCAACTTATGCAACTATATGCAACTATATTGTGTAAAATTCTGCTCTGGCGCACTGAGAAAACTTTTTCTTTGAGGACACTTGCTCGCAAGTGATCTGGACTTTTATGATGTTAAAACATTTATACTTGATTATGATGTGTTATGATATACAACATGATGTTTTACTATTTGATGTAGACATGTGCTATTGACTCAGTTTTATTAAGTGTGCAGGATTCTGGACCTTGATGATGCAGAGACATCAGTGGAACCCCTTGGACTCCGGATTGAGTCAGGGAGTGTGATTTGGGTTGATTTATTTACTGTGATATTGCATTTGATTTGATGATATGATGTTGACATGTTCTGACATGATTGTTGATGATGCAGGCTGACAATATCTTGCCGACCAGACTCACATATGGATAAAAGGGGCCACACACGATTCCAGAGAGGTTGAGGGAGAGGTGTGGACAACAGCCCTGCCATAGCCTACTAGCACTCCCGTCGTGGCTCGAACTGTAGGTTAACGATTACCTAGTTCGAGAGGATCCATGATTCCATGGGGGCAGACTGCGACAGTCGCTCACGATGATTCTAAGGGGCGCTCAATAAGGTGGGGACCTTATTCCTTAGAGCCCTTAGTCTCCCACAAGTTCACCTGGCGGAGTGTTGACTCCAGGGGTTATAGATGTATACCAATCAATCAAGTCGGTGAGTGGCACCCTTGGAGCACGTGGTGCATCCTGAAGGACACGTCGCACAAAGGAAACACAAGAAGCGAGTGGCACCCTTGGAGCACGTGGTGCATCCTGAAGGGCACGTTGCGCAAGAGAAACGAACGAGGGGAGTGGCACCCATGGAGCACGTAGTGCGTCCTGAAGGGCATGTCGCACTGATGATGAGGAAGAAATAAACCTAGACGGACCCAAGACATTAACACCTTAAGAAATCCTTAAACAACTTCCCTAACCAAGTGTCGCCAGTTCAGAATATGAGTCCTAAGTCAAAAACTTTTCTAGGGTAAAAATTTTAGTCTAACCTTAAAAAAAAGGGGCCCTAAGAATAAAAAAAAAACAGTAATAAAATTAAACAAAAAAAATAACCCTCTTAAGCTATGATTTGAGTCTTCATAAAGTGTGTAGGGTAAAATAAAGAGACTAAGAAATTAATTCAAATCCGTGGTTGTAAATTTGAAAAGAAGGATTTAATTAGTTAACTTGTGGAAGTATAAAAAGTTATTAATTTAAAAAATAAAATGAAAAGATTAATTAGCGCATTTACCTTTTTGGTTTAAAAAAAAGAAGAAGGGATTAATAAAAATAGGGAAACAAAGTAATAAAGGAAACATAGACAATTAATAAGTAATAAAATTATTTAACGTGCGGGAGTATAAAAAGTTATGAATTTAAAAATAAAATGAAAAGATTAATTAGCGCATTTACCTTTTTGGTTTTAAAAAAGAAGAAGAAGGGATAAATAAAAATAGGGAAATTAATTAATAAATGAAACATAGACAATTAATAAGTTAAGGAAAATAATTTTGGAGAAACGTGGGGGATGAATGACACTTCTACGACAGAGAAATTGTGGAGGGTTTTCTTTAAAACTTAAAAATAAATGTGATTAGGAAAGCTGGGGGGGCTCAAAATACTATAAAAGAAAGGGGGATGAGGGGAAAAGGGGATTGGGCTTTTAGGTATTGTTATGCTGCCGAATTGTGGTTGGACTGATTGCTTGTGAGGATTTGGGATTTTCTCAGCTTGTATTGGAGTGGTAGCTCGGCCTTGGAGGCGAGCTGAGAAGCTAGACTTATCTTCCGGATCTTGTGTGGCCCCTTTGCGGCTCGGAGGGGCTAAGGGGGAAGAAGATTACCCCTAGCATTTGGCTGGGAGGTAACGATGTAGTCGCGACGATCGGTGAGCAGGAGCAGCACGGAGTAGGAGAGGAACGTAGCATGGGCATATTTCGAAGTAGACTATAAGGCAACGGTATGCTTTTCTATTTGTAGAATAGAATGCAGTAGGTTGTAGGCTTGTATCTGATTATTGTTTGTAATGTTTTTGGTATTTCTGGATCTCTGCGTTTGTTTTAATTATTGTGAGGATTGAATTAGTTTAGGGTCTGTAAATTGCCTTTTTATTTTTCTTTTAAGCACGCCTGGGATCTGTTCCTTGGGTTGGAGGCAGAAACCTTAGAAAATGTATTCCCAGTGATTTCATATTTATTTTTGGGGATTATATCTTATTTACCTGAATAGTGAGGTCATAGTTTTCTTCTGGATTGTCTCTTGTTGCTTGCACAATGATTTTACCTTAGAAAAGGCGAGTGAAGTCCTAATTTACGCCCAACATCAGGTAATGTTGAGTGCTACTTAATTTGACCCAGCAAACAGAGTTAGGGTGTGGCCTTGAGGCCCATCCTTATCCTGAGACAAGCTACAATGATTCCTAAACCCAGTTTGGCAGATAAGTTTTAAGGCCCTTCCCTGACAAAAAAAAATTATGGCACCAATATTAAGGCCCTTCCCTGACAAGGATGAATAAGTTTTAGCTGACAGCGTATGGCCTTTCAGTCCGTGGGGGTAACATAGCCGTTATTTTATGGGAGGTGATTCATTGCCCTTTGAGAAAACGCCTTCCCTCGTGGACTCCCTCGATGCACTGGTGAGCATCGTTACTTGATTCCCCTGACACTGGTGCAAGCGATGCTTAACCTTACTTGGTGGTGAATTTTGGAGTGGGCTTGTGATGAGGTTAAGTTTTCACTGGGAACCCTGATCATTGATCTTTTCCCCTTGACCTGTCTAATTCAGTCGTTGTCAGTCTTGGTCCTTGTCCATTAAATGTTTATGCATGGACCCATGTGGATTCTGTTTGAACAACGGAGGATAGAGAGATGGGTATGCAGGTATCCAGTTAGAATGAGCGAGCTCTGGAATGAGGTCCACTATTTCTTAGACAGAAATCGGTTCTAAGAATTTTATTTCCCTTGGAGCGTTTAAGTACTGTAGATAATTGAGGACTAAGGGAACTCTGATCCTTCTTCCTTATCAATCAGAATACTTGTTATGGTTAAGTTTCTGCAGAATTTCTTGAGGGGATCTTGGGCCATACCCCTTTACGCCAGCCAATTCATATTCTTGATGCAGTTTTAAAGGAAAAAGAATGAACCATCTTAATGATTTTAGAGGGGTTTGCCAAAACCTGTTCAGTAAAAAGTAAAATTTCTAGAATGAATGTCATTTATAAAATTTACACCGTGGGCGTTTTCCTTATGACTGGGTGCGTTTGCCCCAAACCATGACTATGTTTATGGCCCTCAGATCTTTATAAAATGGTTGACTGTGTTGATTTACCTCGACGCCCATATCTGCGATTGATCCTGGGCACTTCTCGGATTTCCACCTACAAAATCAGAATATTATAAACCTTATCTCCGCATGCGATTTTCCCAGCCACCAAGTGGTGCATCATCAATTGATTATTTTCTGAGTTTGTTTCGACCATTACCTCAACAAGCAATCCGCCTTCAACTATGTCTATTCATACAACGTTAGGATTGACTTTTAACCTCTTCTGCCTTTGCTGTATATCCCAGTGATTGATGGTTAGTGTTACCGGCGCCGAATTCCAGTTCTGCGTTTTATTTGATCACGTCTTAATGGTTGTGTGTTTACGTTTGCTGTAACATCGGTTTCTACGCCCACATTGATTATGTTTGAATAACCTTGGCTTGCGTTTACCTGCCCATTCCTGAGCATGGATGGCACCCTTGTACCCATTAATGGCATTCAATAAGACTGTGTTGGTTATAATGGCTCTTATTTATGGCTGTCGGATATGAGTATTGACTCAATGTTCGGTCCAAAATAAGTAATGTTTTAGTAGAACGGTATGAATTTTTCCTTTTTAAATTTTTCCATTAAAAATATCGCTAATTTATATATTGCCTTTTTAATTTTGATACTTCTAAATGTGTCCTTTTTAAACATTGCCATCCTTATATACTGACAGTTTTTAACCATGATGTTGCATTGTTATTTTAATTATGACTTTAATTATAAATATGAGGTTATCTTTATATATTGCTCATAGGGTAAGGGTATTGTCATTTTAGTGGAATTGTTACTAACATTTTACTATTGTGAATAATGTAAATTGACCCGGTGATCAAATGTTGGGTGACTATTATTTTTATTGTTAAGGTGATATGTAAAGGTAACACTATGGTTCACATTGTTCTGAAATATGTAAGGGTATTGTTTTGCGACATAGTATAGAGTGTATTTTAGGTAGATAACTTACAAGAAGGAATGGCGTTGTTATTATGGCATTATTAATGAAATTTATGATCTTAAATGACATCGAGTTGTGAGATCCTCATGTTTATTGAATGTTTCTATCTAGTAAGGTCATTGTAAATCTTATGGTTGTAGCATATAAGAGGGATTGTAATTGTAAATCATGGTCCGGATATGTGATATAAATGTAAGGTGTTTGATATTTCATCGCAGTGTTATTGTAACTTTTATTGTTATTAATAAACATTTACGGTGTAATAACCCTGATTTAAGTACAATAGATTTTCTGAGTCTGTAATGAGGGTGTTGTTCCTTGTAGGTAAAGTTGTACTTGGTTGATAAACCTTTCGTGTGTTGGGACTGTTTGTCGGGTGGGATGTAGACACCCCCAGGTAACCTTAGGAGATATGTCTGTGTGTGTGATTATTTCTTGTAAAAAATCCCGTGCCGTATCAAGAGTCTCGGGCCCTTTAAAGGCAGGGTTTCCACTCTTTCGATACACCTGACGGAGATTACTAGTTTCTCCCTGAGCAGTCGGCCAAGAGCCTATCTGACCTTCTCTCTCTCTCCGGAGCAGCGAACTAAGATTAAACGCCCTGCTTTCCTGTGCAGAAATAGTAAGATCTACTACTATGGATCCTTCCGTCTGTGTTTGTACTGTGCATAACCCAGTATGTCGTTAAATGTTTGCGTTGTGCGCCTTGTGTCTATGGTCGTTTATTGCTTGCAGTTGCTCATTGTGTGCCTTCATTCTTCTTGTGATGAACATCGTGGATGCGTCTTGTTGGTTGTCGAGTGGCGACGTAGAGTCAAGTGTGTCTATTACTTCTACATGCGCGCACACACCTTAAACACAAAAAAAAAAAAATTCACCTGTTATCAGAGTTGTTGTCGTAATGAGGAGGTCGTTACATATGGTATCAGAGTCAGTTCGACCCTCATCTTGGGATTCGCTACGGCTTCCATTGACATGATTAGATTTGATTATATTGTTGCTGATCGAGTTGATTGTGGGCTTGCAGGTAATCATGGTTAGAGGACGTCGCGGAGGCAGGCAACGTGGTGCTAGGGGAGGAGGCATGATGCCTCCAGTAGCATCCATGCCTGAGGGGTCTAACCCCCAGGGAGGCGAGCAGGTTCTCAGACAGGAGCAGATAGCAGTTGGCGATGTTGTTGAGATGATGAGATCTTTTCAGTGCATGTCTGAGGCACTGATCAGCAGATTGGATAGAGACGAGGCCAGGGCACCGACACCCACTGAGGTTCCGCCACACGCACCGGCCATTACAGGTAGCATTCACTGTGAACTCGAGAAGGTTAAATTTCCTGAGTTCTTTGGTGCCCCGGACAGTGAAGCCGCCGAGGCATGGTTGGAGAATATGGCGATGTGCTTCACACTTCGCGATTATACCTCCAACATTAAGGTCCACATGGTGGTCTTTCAACTGAAGGGGATCTCTCTCCTATGGTGGAAGACGCTCCTACCACAGTTGAACATGGTCGTTGAAGACGTGTCATGGGAACTATTCGAGGAATGGTTTCGAGGGAGGTATCTTTCAGAGGAATTCATTGAGCATCGGCTCAATGAGTTCAACGCATTACGACAGGGAGGTCGTACGGTGCCCGAGTATGAGGCACGTTTTATGGAGCTACTCTGGTATGCTCCGCACCTTAACACGGAGAAACTCAAGGTCAACTGGTTCGTGTTTTGACTTAACGGTAGCCTGCGTGCAAAGGTTAGGATATTGATGCCTCAAACCTTGCACGACGCTGTCCAAAAGGCCCTCATAGCAGAGGAGGAGCTTATCCGTGGGGGTCAGACCAGGACTCCAGCGAGACCAGCAGAGCAGTGTTCATCTGGTACGTCGCAGCATCAGACACCAGCGAGACATACACCGGGATATCATGGCTTCCAGAGGGGATCCCCTTTTTCTACACCCCGACGACCACCGCCTCAGCAACGGACACCTTATCGAGGACCACAACACCAGCACCAACGTCGCCCGATGCAACAACAGTTTAGGCCTGTTCAGCAGAACAGAACAGGGTTTCAGGCCGGTGGGCAGTCATCTTCTACTTAGGGTACCAGGACTACTGGGCCGAAGAAAGGGTGTTGTACGTGTGGAGAGCCACACTACCAGCGCGAATGTCCTGTGGAGAGGATCAGGGTGTCTGGATCAGCCGGACCCACTACAGTGGGATATATGGGCAAGACCCATTAGATTCATGCAGCGGTGAATAACCGCCAGGCAGAGCACCAGTCGACTATGCTCAAGATGACAGGTACTGTCGCTGATCAGACCCTTAGTATTTTGATAGACCCAGGTGCTACTGAGAGTTTCATTTCTGGTGCAGTGCTAAAAAGGATTAAGGTAAAGGGAGTCAAACAGTATGAGTTTAGCTTCATGGAGATGGGTTCGAGAGCCAAATAGAAGGTTGGAGGAAAGGTTACGGGCTGTGCCCTTAACCTGGGAGAGTTTGTCACGAGGGTCAACTTGTACGACACGATCTTAGGATCTTATGACATCGTGATTGGTATGGATTGGTTGGAATCGCATGAGGCGATACTCAACTGTAAGACGAAACAGTTGAGCTTGGTTGATGATGAAGGACAGAGACATGTGATTGTAGGATGGAACCAGGGAGCTTCCCTGCAGTTCGTCTCTTCCTTACAGTTACGGAAGAGTATGCGTAAGGGGTGCAAACTTTATGCGATCCTCACGCTAAACGAGAAGGGAGTAGCGGAAGGTCTAGAACACCTTCCGGTGGTGAAGGAGTTATCAGATGTATTTCCAGAGGAGATGCCTGGGATGCCGCCGGAAAGAGAATTGGAGTTTACTATAGACTTGAAACCGGGGACCGAACTGATAGCAAGAACGCCTTATTGGATGTCGACCTCAGAGTTGCAAGAGTTGAAAATGCAACTGAAGGAGTTACTGGACCTGGGACTGATACGCCCTAGTGTGTCACTGTGGGGTGCACCAGTTATTTCATATGAAAGAAGGATGGATCATGGAGGCTTTGCATTGATTACCGTCAACTGAACAAGGCTACGATCAAGAATCAATATCCCTTACCTAGAATTGATGATCTGTTCGATCAAATGAAGGGTTTGACGGTGTTCTCCAAGATCGATTTGTGATCAAGGTATCACCAGTTACAGATCAAGGAGGATGACGTCCCTAAGACCGCCTTTAAGACGAGATTTGGACATTACGAATTTACGGTTTTACCGTTTGGACTGACAAACGCCCTAGGGGTATTTATGAGTTTGATGAATGGGGTGTTTCGCGAGTACCTGGACAAGTTCGTCCAAGTATTCATTGATGATATCTTGATCTATTCTCGAACGACGGAGGAGCATGACGAGCACTTGCACTTGGTAATATAGTGTCTACGAGAGCACAAATTGTATGGGAAGTTGTCCAAATGCTCTTTTTACCAATCGAGGATTCACTACTTAGGGCATGTCATCTCTGGCGAAGGTATTGCCATGGATCCAGCCAAGGTTGAGGCTATTATGGAATGGCCTGTGCCGACGAATGTCACAGAAGTGAGTAGTTTTATGGGTTTAGCAGGATACTATCAACGATTTGTCGAGGGATTTTTGAAGATAGCAAATCTGATCACGGAATTGCAGAAGAAAAACAAGAAGTTTGTCTGGACGGAGAAATGCGCGAAAGTATTTCAGAGGCTTAAAGAGTTGTTGACAACAGCGCCGATACTAATGGTCCCTGACATGGACGCAGACTTCTTGGTATGCACTGACGCATCCAAGGAAGGTTTAGGCGGAGTCTTGATGCAAGATGGAGAGTGATTGCTTACATTTCGAGGAAGCTGAGAAGGCATGAGGAGAACTACGCGACACACGATTTGGAGTTATTAGCCATCGTTTATGCCTTGAAGGTTTGGAGACACTACCTTGTTGGATGAAAATTTGAATTAAGGAATGATCATCGTGGGCTGCAACACATTTTCACGCAAAGCGACCTGAACACGTGACAACAACATTGGTCGAAATTGCTTAGCGAGTACGACTTCGAGATTACTTACATAAAGGGAACCATGAACCGAGTGGCTGATGATTTGAGTCGGAGACCAAGCATCTTTTCAGTGTTTCCTCTTCAAACGAATCTACGTGAGAATATTCTCACTTTACAGCGTGACGATGACTGGTATAAAGAAGTCGAGGATTTTATAGGAAAAAACACAATGATGGTACCACGATATGAGGGATTTTCTTTTGATAGTGATGGGTTATTGAGGTTTAGAGGTTGGATTTACGTACCTCCAAACGACGAGTTGAGGATGCTGATCCTGAGCAAGGCTCATAGAGCAGTTTACATGGCTCACCCGGGGGTTACGAAGATGAGGGCATACCTTAAACCATTATTCTTCTAGAAGTGAATGAAGGCTGACATAGTCAACTATGTGGCCATATGTCTAGAGTGTCAGCAGGTAAAGGCTAAACATAGACACCTGGTAGGATTACTTCAACCACATGCCATTCCGGAATCGAAATGAGAAGTTATTTCGATGGATTTTATTGTTGGATTGCCACTGACGGCAAGGAGACACGACTTGATTTTTGTAGTAGTAGACACTCTGACGAAGAGTGCTCACTTTATTCTTGTGTGTACGAAGTATCAGGCACCTGACATAGCGAGAGTTTTCATCAGTGAGATTGTGAGGTTGCATGGCGTGCCTAAGAAGATTATATCCGATCGAGGATCGGTGTTTATTGGACGATTTTGGATGATTTTTCAAGAGGCCTTGGGAACTCAACTCAATTTTAGTACTTCATATCACCCACAGACTGACGGACAGATCGAACGAACGAACCAAACCTTGGAAGACATGTTGCGCATGTATGTGATGGACCAACAAAAGCGTTGGGAGGAGTTCTTGCCTCTAGTAGAGTTCGCTTACAACAACAATTACCAGAGCACCATTAAGATGGCGCCTTTTGAGTTTCTTTATGGGCGACCGTGTCGAATGCCCTTGAGTTGGGATCGACTTGAGGATAGGGTCCTGGTGGGACCAGAAGCAATCCAAGAAATGGAAGAGAAAATGAAAACCATAAGACAAAGGATAAAAGAAGCACAGGATCGACATAAGAGTTATGCCGATGCGCACCGATTCGACCGTAGTTATGAGGGCGGCAATCGAGTATTCTTGCAGGTTAAACCGCATAAGAGTCGTGGCCTAAATCTCTCCTAGGTTTGTGGGACCTTTCGAGATTGTGGAGAGAAAGGGGTCGTGGCCTATTAACTAGCCTTGCCTGATTCTTTGAGGCGTATGCACGATGTTTTTCATGTATCTGTTCTGAGACATTATATTAGTGATCCCACACATGTGATTGACATGATTTCCTTGCAGGTATCGGACGAGGGAGTGCTCATGGCTGAGCCAGTCTGCATCTTAGATTATCGCGTTCGACAGTTACGACATTGAACGGTAGATCAAGTCAAGGTCCAGTGGGACAGTTATAGTCCGCACTCGGTGACCTGGGAGGACGCATATGATATGCGCCAACAGTTTCCATTTTTGTTTGATAGATAGACTTATGATACTGTGATACCTTTATTTCGGCATTTATACCGAGAAACTTTGGGATGAAGTTTAGACCAAGAGGGGGTGTATGTAACATCTCGATCTAGCGCACTAAGAAAACTTATTCTTTGAGGACACTTGCTCACAAGTGATCTGGACTGTTATGATGTTAAAACATTTATACTTGATTATGATGCGTTATGATATATGACATGATGTTTTACTATTTGATGTAGACATGTGCTATTGACTCAGTTTTATTGAGTGTGCAGGGTTTTGGACCTTGATGATGCAGAGGCATCGGTGGAACCCCTTGGACTCTGGATTGAATCAGGGAGTGTGCTTTTGGGTTGATTTATTTAATGTGATATTTCATTTGATTTGATGATATGATGTTGACATGTTCTGACCTGATTGTTGATGATGCAGGTTGACAATAACTTACCGACCAGACTCACATATGGAGCAAAGGGGCCACACACGATTCCAGAGAGGTTGAGGGAGAGGTGTGGACAGCATCCCTGCCACAGCCTACTAGCACTCTCGCCGTGGCTCGAACTGTAGGTTAACGATTACCTAGTTCGAGAGGATCCACGATGTCGTGGGAGAAGACTGTGACAGTCGCTCACGATGATTCTAAGGGGCGCGCAATAAGGCGGGGGCCTTATTCTTTAGAGCCCTTAGTCTCCCACAAGTTCACCTGGTGGAGTGTTGACTCCAGGGGTTATAGATGTCTACCAATCAATTAAGTCGGTGAGTGGCACCCTTGGAGCACGTGGTGCATCCTGAAGGGCACGTCGCGCAAAGGAAACACAAGAAGCGAGTAGCACCCTTGGAGTACGTGGTGCATCCTAAAGGGCACATTGCGCAAAAGAAATGAATGAGGGGAGTGGCACCCTTGGAGAACGTAGTGCGTCCTGAAGGGCACGTCGCACTGATGATGAGGAAGAAATAAACCTAGACGGCCCTAAGACATTAACACCTTAATAAATCCTTAAACAACTCCCCTAACCAAGTGTCGCCAGTTCAGAATATGAGTCCTAATTCAAACACTTTTCTAGGGTAAGCATTTTAGTCTAACCTTCAAAAAAAGGGGCCCTAAGAATAAAAAAAAACAATAATAAAATTAAACAAAAAAAA
>SNQJ01S0049955.1:56331-70411 GCA_010110895.2 Picea sitchensis | reverse complement strand
TCTTGATCCCATATGGACAAGGTAATGTGAACCTCATCTCTTTATATTGACAATTGATCTCTTAATGTAGCAATGAAATGATCTATAATGAATAGATTAGTGAGTGGTGAATTGTAGCTATGTATGGTTTGTTGTGAATTCTTATGCGTGGAACTATTTTGACTCTTAAAAAAAACATTTACAATCAAGAGGGAAACTTGGGAGCTAGACATCAATGCCTTTGATGGCATGATTTCAATTTGATTCAATAATTATTTGTATGGTTGATCATCAAAATTGTTGTCTCTTTTTCTCTAGGTCATTCTTTGAGAAAATAGTAGAAATTTTGTAACCTTGACCTTGTAAAGAATTCCCTTATATATCCATTATAATACCTTGAGAAGGAAAGTAATAAATATTTTGTAAAAGAGTAAATATATAGGGGTCATTCACAATGAGTGTTTCCTTATTCAAAGGAAAATAGAATTTCAATCGTGCAAAAGTTAATAACAATATCTTTTATGTATAGTGGATCTATCCTAGACCTATCCTGAAATTGAATAATTGGGTATAAGGTATATGTTGTGCTTGTGAAATGGCGGATAAATTTGTATGCTTCATGTTGTGTTATATCCAGTATTTGACACTAATATTTATTTTTTCAATCAAAATAAGAAAACAAATTAAAGTTATCATGCACTCATGAAGTGAACTGGTGATTGCAACAATTTAGTCCTCTCAAACTTATTATCTTTTTAAATTGGTAAAAAAATATGTCACTTTTACATATTTTCCACAATTTCATTTTAATTCATTGAGCGAAATTGAAGTGTAAATCCATCAATGGGAATTCTCTTTGGTTCAATAGTTTGTTGATTCATTGAAATTTAATTGCACAAATTGAAGGGTAAGGTTGAATAATTGAATTGTACAAAGGGTGGAGTTGCAAATGAAAATTATCAAAAGGACCTGCCTGGAATTAAATGAGGAGGTAAAAATCATTGTAAAATAACACTTTGGGGTGTATGATTAATAGTTACCAACACCCTAAATTTGTTGGATACAATTGGAAGCTAGTGTGACACAAAATAAAACAAGTGTAAGAAAGCATGACACAAAATAAAACAAGCACAAGAAAGCATGACATAATTGCAAATATAAAATCGGTATAGGAGAAAAGAATTTGCAAAATGACAATAAAAAAATAAAATAACTATACAACTCCTTCTATTATTTAAATGATTAGGTTGATAATATTGATCAAAAAATGGATATGAAGAACAAATTTATTGAATCACTTAAAGAAAAATTAAGTGAAAAGGAACAAGAGATACTAATACTGCAAATTGAAAACATGAAGCAAAACAAATCAATGGTTGATGTTATTTGTGAAACAAATGACTCAATGCAAGTGGTTGATATAGATCCAACAAAATATGTGATTGATATTTCTTTAAATAGTTATGACATGGAATCCTTCATTAATAGTGAATTTATGAAGACAAGTTTTGTTGAAGATGAATTTCAAGCAAAAGATGTCAAAGAACATAATGATACCAAAAGTTGTATAAGTGAATGTGAACTTGAATTTCATTTTAAAGTTATAAAATAAAACATTCATGAATATCAACAAGTACAAAATTATCTCTCCAAAATCATCGTTAGAACTTGGGAAGAATTACAATTTAATAGGAATCAACATGGATCCTAGGGGATTTCAAGCCCCCAAGATTGACTAGAGAAGGTATTAGAGACAATTATAGCAACCAACCCAAAATAGTCATACCAAGTTTCAAGTACTCTCATGAATATGGGCACCCTCCTGGAGATCTGAAATACAAATTTGATGTCTTCTTCAAGTACTGCAAGTGTTAGAAAACCAGGATCGCAGAGCAATAAAATAAAACAAATGTGGAAATAAAACATAGAAGATACACAATACAATAGAGACACAAATATATGTGGTTCACCCAGGGCGGGATACATCCACTAGAGAAATTTCCAGGTCCTTCATTTTTATTATCCAACAAAATGAAGAGATACAACCTACAACTCAACCGTTGTAACTTCCTCTTCTTTCTCTCGCAGTCTCCTCTCTCATAATACAACATTCATAATAATTCACAGCTGCAATACAATTCCCTCATTAGAGAGGGTTTTATTCTATGGATCAAAAACCCTAAAAAATAACTTCTATCGTCAGATCTGCCACCTTATAATGAATGTTCCAGATTGACTATGAAATTGCAATATTTTACAAAGAAATTTTTCCCAATATTTCATTCGGGGGAGCTGCCCCCGAATCCCTCACCAAGGGGGGNCAAAATTTGCCCCCCCCCCCCCAAACCCCCTAGCAACACTTGTGGGGGGGAGGGGGAATCCCCCCCACACACCCCATTAGGGAATGGGGTCCAAAAACGGTTGAAACAAACCTTTGAATCACGAAGATAATTAATCTCCACAACCAACAATCTCCCACTTGGAGTCTGATCACAAAAACCCCATTGTTGTTATACTTGCTGGACTATACTCCACCTTGGACTTGGAAAATTTCTCATCTTCACCTGCATGCTTGAATACCAACTGAAACTGACAAGGAACTTAGTTTATATCTGGTTACTCCCTTTGTTAACATGTCTATAGGATTCTAGCTAGTATGTATCTTTTCCAACTTCAAATGTCCATCTTCTAAGATGGATCATATGGAATGGTACCTGAGATGTATATGATTAGTACTTGAATGGAAGGCTGATTTCTTTTCAAGATGAATGGAACTTTCATTGCCACAGTACAACCTGCTATTCTCATGCTTCTTTCCCAATTCCTCCATAAACCTTTGTAACCAAATCATTTCTTTATTAGCCTTTGTAGCAAAAACATACCATGATTATGCTGTTGAAATTGAAAAAAAAAATTGTAGTTTTGAAATCCAACTTACTGTTGTTCCACCTACAATAAAAGCATACCCTGTGGTGCCCCTCTTGCTATATTTATCACCTACCATATCTAAATAAACATATCCCTGTAGAACAATGTATGAACCTCCAAAATATAATGCATGAGTAGAAGTACCTCTCAAATACATGAGAATCCACTTTACTGCCTCACAATGTTCTTTACCTGGATTTTTCGAATACCTGCTCACAACTCCCACTGCATGTGCAATATTTGTTCTTGTGTAAACCATCACATACATCAAGCTGCTAAATACTGATGAATAAGAGACACTGGACATGTATTCTATCTCCTCCTTTGTCTTGGGACACATATCCTTAGTTAATTTGAAATGGCTATCCAAAGGTGTACTAACTGGTTTTGCATTCTTCATTCTAAATCTCTCCAACACCTTCTCCATGTACTCACCCTGAGACAATGTCAATTTGTGATTTTTCCCGTCTCTTTTTATTATCATACCAAGCATTTTCTTTGCATCACCCAAATCCTTCATCGCAAATGAATTAACTAGTTTCTTCTTGAGCACATTTATATCCTGCATATTAGGCCCTACAACAAGCATGCCATCTACATACAATAGAAATATAATATAGCTTCCATTTTCTAGCCTTTTAAAATGAGAACAATGACTAGAAAGACATCTGCTATAATCTTGTTCTTTAATAAACTTGTAAAACTTCAAATACCACTGCCTTGGATCTTACTTTAGTCCATACAAGCTCTTCTTCAACTTGCATACCAAATTTTCCTTCCCTTTTACCTCATACCCCTATGGTTGTTGCATATAAATCTCTTCCTCCAAATCCCCACGGAGAAAAGTTTGTTTTACATCTAAATATTCACGATGAAAATATTATATTTCCACAAGACTTAAAATAGTCCTAATTGAAGTCATCTTAACAACAGGAGAAAATATTTCATCAAAATCTATACCTTTCTTTTCTAGAAACCCCTTTACAACAAGTCTAGCTTTGTAGTTCATTTTTCCTCCATCTTCTTCCTTCAACTTGTAAACCCATTTATTAGGCAATGATTTTTTTCTTGCAAGAAACTGAACCAAGTCCTAAGTCTGGTTATTTACCAAGGAATCCATTTTCTCTTTCATGCCTTGCTCCCACTTATTTTTACTGTCTACCTGCATTGCCTCTTCATAACATTCTGGTTCACTGGAATCAGTCAACAATAAATAATACAATGAAGGAGAGTATTTTTCATGGGGTCTACTTAACCTAGCAAATCTTCCAACAACACTTGTAGGAGTTTGAGGTACCTACTGCTCTTGTTGTTGTACATTTTGATTTTCTAGTACCTTTGGAATTTATTTTTCAGTGATCTCATCAAGCACTGTGTATTCTAGTTTTTCTTTTTCTTGTTTATTTCCCTGCAATTGATCTTTGTACATGACCTTCTCATTGAATATGACATATCTACTCCTAATTATTTTGTGATTTTCATAATCCCATAAGCGATAACCAAAATCAGTAATACAGTATCCAATAAAGGTACACATATTGGATTTTGCCTCAAGCTTTGTTCTATTTTCTTTATCAATATGGACAAATGCTTCACAACCAAAAGTCTTCAAAAAATAATAGTTTAGATTTTTACCTATCCATTCCTCCTCTGGAATTCCACCATCCAAATATCTTGAAGGTCCTTTATTTATTAAGTAAACAGCAATATCTACAACATCTACCCAAAATTGTAAGGGAAAACCAACATGCAATCTCATACTCCTTACACACTCCATGATTGTTCTGTTCATCCTTTTTGACACACCATTTTCCTGTGGTGTTCCTAGAAATATTTTCTCTCTACGAATCCCATGGTATGAAAAGTAATCATTCAACTCCTTGCTGCACTATTCATCTCCATTGTCTAATCTGATACACTTCAACTTTTTTCCTGTCTCATTCTCAACCAAAGATTTCAATTTCTTAAAAGTATCAAAAACATCAGATTTTTGTTGAATGCAATAAACCCAAGTTTTTCTAGTTGTATCATCAGTAAAAGTAACATAATAATGAGAGCCACCAATAGATGATACCTGAGCTAGTCCCCATACATTTGTATGCACAAGATCTAACCTTTCACTCTTCTTTTCTTTTTTGACTCTGAGAAATATGACTCTCTTTTGTTTTCCATAAACACAATTCTCACATAAATCCAAATCAATTTGTTTAAGATCTGGAAAAAAAAAATTGTGAAGTATTTGCATCCCCTTTTCACTCATGTGTCCAAGCCTATGATTCCACAGTGTTGTATCCACTGCTGTAGAATCTAAAGATATAGAAGAGTCATTATTACCAGTACATAATTACAATGTACCTACCTTCTCTCCTTTTTCTGTCACTGGTGATCCTTTGGTGACCTTCCATGCCTTATCTGCAAATATAGATATACAACCTTCACTTTCCAACTGCCCTCTTGAAATTATTTTTTTCCTTAGATATGGTACATGTTTTACCTCTTTCAATAATCATTGGTTTCCATTCTGTTCATTTATTTGTACCTTACCCATTCCAACAATTTTTCATGGTGCATCATCACCCAAATGAACTTGTCTAAATCACCTTGAACATAATCTAGAAAATATTTCCTATGGGGTGTGACATAAAATGAATCCCATGAATCTACTACCCAAGACTCATAAATATTATCTATAGAAAGAATCAAAACATCGTGTAACACATCACATGTTACATTTTCTTCTTGATTTTTCTCCTGTTGTTCATCTCTTTGTTTTTTTGGACCTCTGCATTCTTTCTTTAGATGTCCTTTCTTCCCATAATTCCAACATTCTATATTTCCCAATCTGGATTTGGATCTGCCTTTCCTAGAATTCTCACAGTTCCCTGATCCCTTTCCTCTATCCTTTTTTCTTCCCCTATTCTCCATGTTTAACACATTACCTAATGTCTCACCTGTTCTTTTCCATCACATTTCCTTGCTAAGGATAACACCAACAACATCATCAAATTTTAGAGTGTTTGAGCTAGAGACAGAGTTACGTACATCCATGAACAAGACATTCCATCTTTCTAGAAATGACAACAATATTAGAATATCCCTAACCTCATCATCAAAGTCCACTTTTAAAAAACTTAGTTGATTAGTAAACATATTAAATTCATTTAAATGATATGCAAAAGACCCACCTTCTCACATCTTCATATTAAATAATATCTTCATTAGAAATACCTTATTGGATGCTGAGGGTTTTTCATACAGTTTAGTCAATGCATCCATCAACTCCTTCATTGTCTTTTCTTTTGAAATATTGAAAGCCACCAATGCTTCCAGGATCATTCGTATTGTTCTTAGTGCCTTTCTATCTAGAACCTCCCATTCTTCATCCTTCATGGTCGTTGAATTCTTTGTTGTTCCACCCAATGGTAGGAATAGATACTTTTGATATAAATAATCTTCCATCTTCATCTTCCATAACTGGTAGTTTTGGTCGTTAAATTTCTGTATGCTAAACTTTCCATCTCCCTCCATTTCTCCCACTCAAAACAAGAACCCTCTTTTCCTACAAGTTACCTTTCACTCTGATACCAGTTGTTAGAAAAATAGGATCACAGAGAAATAAAATAAAACAAATGTAGAAATAAAACACATAAGATACACAATATAATAGAGACACAGATATACATGGTTCACCTAGTGTGGGCTACGTCCACCAGAGAAATTTCCAGGTCCTTCCTTTTTATTATCCAACAAAATGAAGGGATACAACCTACAACTCAACTATTGTAACTTCATCTTCTTTCTCTCACAGTATCCTCTCTCAGAATACAACATTTGCAATAATTCATAGCCACAATAACATTCCATCATAAGAAAGGGTCTCCTTCTTAGGAAAAGACCCTAAAAAACAAATTCTATCGTCATATATGCGACCTTATAATGAACGGTCCAGGTTGACTACGAAATTACAATATTTTACAAAGAAATTTTTGCTAATATTTTTCTTCAAGGGCGCTGCCCCCGAATACCCCTGCCAGGGGGGGGGTTACAAAAATTGTCACCACTCATGTGGACCCCCTGGTGACAGTTATGGGGTGGACATCCCCCCCACACCCCCCGTTAGGGAATGGGGTCCAAGAAAAACTAAAAACAACCTTTGAATCAGGAAGATAATCAGGCTCCACAACCAACAAAAATTACTTCCCACTCACAGTCACCCATGTGATTCCCTAGGAAAAGTCACTATGGCTACCACTTCACAATCAGTGATTAGGGGAACAATTGTGGGTCGGGACTACACATCTAGGTAGGGAAACACATCCCAAATTTAATTTCAAAGAGAATTGATACTACTTTGCAACAAAACCCCCGTACACATAGTAATCTACAAACACTAAAACAAGGGAACACGAGATATCACTCCACTTTCCCTAATGTGACCTCGTGCTTGAAACATGTGTTAGGGTTTCTTTACTGGAAATACATCCTTGCTACTAATATATTTTTCCACTCATTAATCAATTCCTAGTTTTAGTTTTATGGCCTTAGAAAGTTTACTATCCAATACTACACCAAGGTTATGTTACTTTAAAAAGAAAAAAATTAAGCTATGTTACTTTGCTTAAAAATAAAAATGTGTAATTTATTTTAAATTAAGAATTTTTCTTTTTAATAGTTTTTTATCACTCAAGAGGTAATGGAATGAACTCAATGATGTTTGTAACTCTTTTTAATCCAAATAAACTCAAAAACATGAAAATGAAAACAATGCACTTCTTTTTGTTTCCATGAAAATTACCCAAGGAAGGGAAAATAAATTTCCTTTTTCACAATTTAAGACAAGATATAAATTACTCAAACCAAATGAAACTACCAAAACATTCCTCAAAAATTTCAGATCCAAAACTCAAACAAATGCACTAATGCAACTCTTAATTGAAAACCCAAAAATGCTCAAATGAAGGACTATGCTATACAATATTTTTTTTATTTCACTTATGAAACAAATGAAACTAAAGATGAAAAACAAAATCCAATCTAAATATGAAAGGTTGTATGATTGTGGCAAGGTCACTATTCGTGAGCCAAGACCAATGCAAATTTTCAAAGGGAATTAAACCCCAAATATGCTAAATCAAAATAATCATGCAACATAATTTTTCTTTTTTTCACTAATGACACAAATTAAGCTAAGAATTCATAGCACAATCAAATCACAGAATGAGATGAACTATAGTTTCGACAAGGTCACTATTCAAAAGCCAAGAGCAATGCAAGTTGCCAAAAACAAATAAATACTATGTGATGTTTCTAAATCCACTTGATGAACCAAATGAGACAAGAAACATATGAGTAGATACACACAAGTTTGTTATAGATGCCCTACAAACTCCCCAATCCAAGGAATGACTAGATCTGAATACAAAATGAGAAAAAACTTCCAAAAAATCACCTACAAGACTCAGATGTGGGGTTTCTTTGTGCAACTAGCAGTTGTCTATGGGTTTTCAAACAAAAAAAAATGAGCATAATCTCTAGTTGTAGGTTGCACACTTGAAAGACGTGTTTTTCTACATCTATTATACTAAACAGATGTGACCAAAGATGAATTCAAGGAAAAACTCAAACAACCATCCCATATCTAAGGGGTTTCATACTTTCATGCACTCATGATCAAACACCACATAGTACAAAGACTACAAAACCTCATGAGGATTAAAAGAAACCAAGGAACTTCCCAAAAACTAAGTTCCTCCCTAGTGGAGTATCCAATTTTATTGTAGGGTAAGTTTCCTATAGATAAGAAATCCCTTTCACTAACCTTATTACAATTAGTGACAAATCATAGGATAGATCACTATGGGTTTCACCTAGATCTAATGCATACACATAAACTATGCTAAGAAGGAGGATAAATTTTTATCATTTTTTACGATTGTCCAGTCATATAATTATGCATAATTTCTTTAGATCCAAATCCTATGTAGCCTCTTACACCTGCTACCTGAACACAAGACAAATAGTAGATCCTTCTCAAATATTTTGGCACATAAAAGACAATTGCATGCAAATATATCTAATCTAATACTCAAGGACTATTATATCTACCAAACGTGAACCATAGATATCATAACAATGATCAAAAAAAGTATTGGAAGGGTAAACGTGTAGATTTTAACCTTGTACAATTATTTACTGCAAACATATTTTCAATAAAAAACAAAAAAGACAAAATGGCACACACATTACACAGAGATTTTTACCCTAGAAACCCAAACTGGGAAAACTAGCAACTTGTTTAGAGACACACCTCTAATATTCTGTATTCATAATCTACTCCATTTTTTACAATACAATATACATATAGGATCTTGTGTCATCCAAACCCCTAATACATTGAATCAGATTAGTCAACAACCCTAATTCCTTAACTGGAATTAGAAAACCATCGGTGAAAACCATATGCTGAAAAATTGCCAAAAAATGGACAAAGAAAATAGATATATATTCATTAATGAAAGAGATACAACAAATGAATATATACCTTGAGTCTTTGTTGCACTTACAACTCTGAGTTCCTTGAGCTCCTCCTTAGCCACCCTGCTTGGTTGGAAAAAGTGAGGCAATATCTCCTTATTGTAGAAAGAATATAATGGAATCTCACCAAGGATTATTCTCTCTCTTCTATTGATTCCCAACACCCAACTCTCTAGCAAAATATGACAAAAGGACTCTTTGATTTCTCTCCACCAACATGAGGATTCTTACCATACACTTACTAGTTTTGATAGTAGGTGATATTAGGTCATAATTCCCCCAATTCAACCTCTCTTTATAGGAATATAGATAAGCTTAGAAATAGGTTCAAGGCATGTGGACTAGACATAAACAAGTCATGCACAAGTTCCATTCTCAATAATGCATTATGGCCAACCCATATCTCATTGATCTCGCCTAAAATATATGAATCTAGAAGATCTCAAGGGTGACCATGGCTTTAGTATTAAAAACTAGCAATCAGTCGTGAGTTTTATATGAACAAAAAGAAACCAACCACTCTTCTCTCTAGGAAAGGCGCAACTAGGCTCAAAAGTGGTGTTTTATGAGAAATTTCTCAAGTACAACCTAGGATTTTGACATAATAACATCATTAGCTTTATTCAAGGCCTAGGGTGACAAATAAAAGTGTTACAACTCCTAATGGTATATGTATCCCACTCAAGGAAACATATACTTTGTAGAGTATTTTTTGGTGGTTTGAGGAATTTCTTATGTCCCATAAGACCTAGAAGATTCCAAGCTCCTTATTCTCCTCCCCCAATTGTGGTCTAGGCCTTGAGACCCATCCCTACTGAATAAAAATTCCTAATGGCACCCCTATGTCACTCATATGCAAAAGATACCTTTGAGAGGGTTTGCATGGTATTTCAAGGCCTTGTTCATTGCCCATTAGCCCAAGCATATTCATTTAGGGTCTAATTGTTGGTTGTGGAGCCTAATTATCTTCTTGATTCAGAGGTCCTTGCTTTCAGCCATGTTTATACCCCATGAAGACTTTACACCCAAAACGTATGTACGCTCTTCCACAAGGGGGAGTGAAGAGGGGGGATACCCCCTTTGCAGGGTCTAGCGGCAAAGCCCCTGAAGGAAAAATTGCCTTGTAAATGTATATTGTAATTGCATTGTAAATCTCAACCATTCATTATAAGGTCACAGATCTAAAGGTAGAAATTATGTTAGGGTAGCTTGCCCTAGAAGGCAACCCTCTGTTATGAGATAAATGTATTGCAGCTATGCATTATGGAAAGTATTGTATTCTGAGAGAGGAGACTATGAGAGAAAGAAGAGGAAGTTACAACGGGTTTTGTTGTAGGTTGTATCCCTTCATTTTCTAGATAATAATAAAGGAAGGACCTGACAATTTCTCTGGTGGGAGTAGCCCACACTGGGTGAACCACGTAAATCTGTGTCTCTATTGTATTATGTATCTTTTGTGTTTTGTTTCCGAATTTGTTTTATTTTATTCCTTCGCGGTCCTATCTTTATAACAACTGGTATTAGAGTGAAAGGTAACTCGCAGGAAAAGAGGGTTCCTGGTTCGAGTGGGAGAAATGTCGGAACATGGAAAGTTTAGGGTCAAGAAATTTAACGGCCAAAACTACCAGTTATGGAAGATGTATATGGAAGATGTATATGGAAGATTATTTATGTTAGAAGGATCTATTCCTACCATTGGGCAGAGTAGCAAAGAAGCCGATGGCCATGAAGGATGAAGAATGGGAGATTCTTTACAGAAAGGCTCTAGGAATGATATGGCTGAGCTTGGCAGCGTCAATGGATTTTAATATTTCAAAAGAAAAGACAACAAAGTATCTAATGGATGCATTGGCTAAATTGTATGAAAAAACCTCGGCGTCTAATAAGGTATTTCTAATGAAGATATTATTTAATATGAAGATGTCAGAAGGTGGGTTTGTTGCAGATCATTTAAATGAATGTAATACGGTTACTAATCAACTAAGTTATGTAAAAGTGGACTTTGATGATGAGGTTAGGGATCTTCTAATCTTGTCTTCATTGATAGAAAGCTAGAACGGCTTGGTCATGGCTGTAAGTAACTCTGTCTCTGGTTCAAATATTTAAAATTTGATTATGTTGTTGGCATTATCCTTAGTGAGGAAATGTGATAGAAAAGAACAGGTGAGACATCAGGTAATGCGTTGAACATGGAGAACAGGGGAAGACAAAAGGATAGAGGAAAGGGCTCAGGAAACTGTGGGAATTATAGGAAGGGAAGATCCAAGTCCAGACTTGGAAAGATAGTGTTGGAATTGTGGGAAGAAAGGAGATCTGAAGAAAGACTGCAAAGCTCCAAAGAAACAAAGAGATGGACAATACGAGAGAAATCAGGAAGCAAATGTAACAAGTGATGTGTTACAATATGCTTTGATTATTTCTGTAGAAAATATTTTTGAGTCTTGGGTAGTAGATTCAGGGGCTTCATTTCATGCCACACCCCATAGGAAACATTTTCTATATTATGTTCAAGGTGATTTTGGACAGGTTCATTTAGGTGATGATGCTCCATGCAAAATTGTTGGAATGGGAAAGGTAAAAATAAAGCAACGCAATGGAAAATAATGGTTGTTGAAAGAGGTAAGACATGTTCTAGATTTAAGGAAAAATATAATTTCAATAGGGCCATTGGCAAGTGAAGGTTGTGTATCCATATTTACAGATAAGATGTGGAAGGTCATCAAAGGATCATTGGTGATAGGAAAAGGAGAGAAGGTAGGTACATTGTATTTATGTACTGGTAATACTGACTCTTATATCTCTTTAGCTTCTACAGGAGTGGATACAACACTATGGCATCATAGGCTAGGAAACATGAGTGAGAAGGGTATGCAGATACTTCACAAAAGAAAATTTCTGCCAGATCTTAAACAAATTGATTTAGACTTTTGTGAGCATTGTGTTTATGGAAAACATAAGAGAGTCAGATTTCTCAGAGTTGGAAAAGAAAAGAAGAATGAAAGGTTAGAGCTTGTGCATACATATGTATGGGGACCAACACAGGTATCATCTCTTGGTGGATCTCGTTATTATGTTACTTTTATTGATGATGCAACTAGAACAACTTGGGTTTATTGCATTCGACAAAAATCTGATGTTTTTGATACTTTTAAGAAATGGAAAGCTTTAGTTGAGAATGAGAAAGAAAAAAGTTTGAAGTGTCTCAGATCAGATAATGGAGGTGAATATTACAGCAAGGAGTTTGATGATTACTGTTCATACCATGGGATTCGTAGAGAGAAGACAGTTCCAAGAACACCACAAGAAAATGGTGTGTTAGAAAGGATGAACATGAAAATCATGGAGCGTGCAAGGAGTATGAGATTACATGTTGGTTTTCCCTTATAGTTATGGGCAGATGTTGTAGATACTGTTGTTTACTTAATAAACATAAGACCTTCAAGCTCTTTGTATGGTATAATTCCATAGGATGAATGGACAGGAAAAAAGGTAAACTATTATTTTTTGAAAACTTTTGGTTGTGAATCATTTGTCCATATTGTTAAAGAAAATAGAACAAAGCTTGAGTCTAAATCCAAGAAGTGTACCTTTATTGGATACGGTGTTAATGACTTTGGTTATCGATTATGAAATTATGAAAATAACAAAATCATTAGGAGTAGAGATGGCATATTCAATGAGAAGGTCATGTACAAAGATCAGTTGTAGGGAAAGAAACATGAAGAAGAAAAACAAGAATACACCGTGCTTGATGAGATCACTGAAAAAGAAATTTCAAAGGAACCTGAAAATCAAAATGTACAACAATAGGAGCAACAGGTACCTCAAACACCTGCAAGTGTTGTTAGAAAATCTATCAGGTTAAGTATACCCCCTGAACAATACTCTCCTTCATTGTACTATTTATTGTTGATTGATTCTGGTAAACCAAAATGTTATGAAGAGGCAATGCAAGTAGACACCAAAAACAAGTGGGAGAAATGCATGAAAGAGGAAATGGATTCCTTGTAAAATAACCATACTTGGGACTTGGTTCAGTTGCTTGCAAGAAAAAGAGCATTGCAGAATAAATGGGTTTACAAGTTGACGGAAGAATATGGAAGAGAAAAGTGGTACAAGGCTAGACTTGTTGTAAAGGGGTTTGCACAAAAGAAAGGTATAGATTTTTATGAAATATTTTCTCCTATTGTTAAAATGACTTCAACTAGGACTATTTTAAGTCTTGTGTAGTAAAAGATTTGTGTATTGAACAATTAGATGTAAAAACAACTTTTGTCCATGGGGTTTTGGAGGAAGAGATTTATATGCAGCAACCACAGGGGTATGAGGTCAAAGGGAAGGAGAATTTGGTATGCAGGTTGAAGAAGAGCTTGTATGGCCTAAAGAAAGATCCAAGTCAGTGGTATTTGAAGTTTGAGAAGTTTATGACAGAACAGGGTTATAGTAGATGTCATTCTAATCACTATGTTTATTTTAAAAGGATAGAAAATGGAAACTTTATTATCTTTCTATTGTATGTAGATGACATGCTTGTTGCAGGGTCTAATATGCAGGATATAAATATGCTCAAGAAGAAATTAGCCAATTCATTTGCAATGAAGGATTTGGGTGCTGCAAAGAAAATCCTTGGCATGAGAAT